>PVJI01002047.1:0-45371 GCA_004026765.1 Micronycteris hirsuta
TCTTTGGGAAGCTGGGTGTCTGGCGAAAAGCAAGCGCTGCCCTGAAAATGTTTATGAAACAGGAACATGAGGGTGGTGGCGTCCAATCTGATTCTGAAGTTTGAGAGGTTGAACCATGCGCAACAGGTACACACATCCCGTTAGTAATGGTGTCATTTAAGAATGCAATAAAAGCTCTGGCTTGTGTGGCTCAGTGGATTGGGTGTCATCCTGTGAACCACAAGGTCACTGGTTTGATTCCTGGTCAGGGCTATGGGCCAGGTCCCCAGCTGGGGGCGTGTAAGAGACAACAGGCAACTGATGAATGTTTCTCTCCTTCACTTTCTCCCTCCCTTCCCCTCTCTCTAAAAATAAAAGAGTAAAGTCTTAAAAAAATGAATGCAAGAAAATATTTTTCTTGCGCCCTGGCTGGTGTAGCTCAGTGCATTGAGTGCAGGCCTGCAAACCAAGGGATCACCAGTTCGATTCCCAGTCGGGGCACATGCCTGGGTTGCGGGCCAGGTCCCCAGTTGGGGAGCGCATGAAAGGCAACCACACATTGCTGTTTCTTTCCCTCTCTTTCTCCCTCCCTTCCCCTTTCTCTAAAAATAAATACATAAAGCCTTTAAAATAAAATAAATAAATGATCAGAAATAAAATATTTTTCTTTCAACAGTTGCGCTTTACTTTTTCAAGTGTTGTTAAATTGCTAGGACACACATACTTCTTAAGTTGTAGGGACCTAACTGCTTAATAAATGGAACCATGAAGGGTTTCTTTTGGGTCTGGGTTATACCATGAAAACAAACAAACAAACAAACAAACCCAAAAGCCCGAGACATGGGAGGAGCTGTGCGGTGAGAATATTAGATCTCGTTTCAGATCTCGTTTCCTTTCTTACAGAAAATAGGGTAGAGGAACACATTAAAAGACACCACGAAGAAACAATCAGATCTGGAATGTGGGGCATTCTGCAAGATCATCAGGCTGGCCTCTTCAAAAAGTCCATGCCACGGGGGAGAGAGGGAAGGCTGGCGTGTTTGCTCTAGGTTAAAAGAGATTAAAGAGTTATAGCAACCAAATGCAATGCATGAGTTCTTCTTTGGATCCTAATTTGAAACATTTTGTTAAAAAATATAAGCCCTAAAAGACAGTCTCTGGGCAATTGGTAAAATGTGCAGTTGGACTTGACCTTAGAAACATCCAGGCATTCAGGTTAATTTTCTTAGATGTGATAATGATATGAAACTGGGAGTTATGTAGGAGAATGTTGTTATTTTTAGGACATTCATGCTGAAGTGGTTACATCTGCAACTTACTTTCAAATAATCCAGCATTTGAAATGTTAACAATTGTTGAATGGAAATTGTGGGTACATGGATGCTCATTAAGTTTTTTACCCCCGAGTTTTCTGTATATTCGACATTCTTCAGAAAAAGACGGTGGGAGGGGTTGGCTGATAGAAGGAATACTTAGGGCAGGTTGTCTCTTGCAATGAGCTCCTCCCCTCCTGCATACACAATTGCCCCCTCTCTGCATACGCACTAGGATCACCCTGGTAGCTCTCATCTTAAAAATATCACTCAAGCCCTGGCTGGTGTGGCTCAGTGGATTGAGCACCGGCCTGCAGACCAAAGGGTCGCAGGTTCGATTCCCAGTCAGGGCACATGCCTGGGTTGTGGGCCAGGTCCCTGGTAGGGGGCGTGCGAGAAGCAACCACACTTGGATGTTTCTCTCCTTCTCTCCCCCTCTTTCTAAAAATAAATAAATAAAATATTTATTAAAAAAATATCACTCAAGCCCCCTCCTTTGTCACCACGCCTTCTTGCAGCTCGTCTAAGTCTCTGTCCTTTTCAACAAAACTTCTGAAGCAGTGCGAAGACTCACTGGCTCTGCCTCCTCAGGTCCTACTCTCTCCTCAAACCCCAGCTGGGCTTCTGCCCCTCCCTCCACTAAGCTGCGCTCATCAACATCACCAAAGACCTCCGTGTGGCACATCCAGGGGCCACTTCTCCTCCCTGTCCCCATCGTACTTAGCAACACTTGACACGGGGATTGCCCGAAACCATTTCTTCTCCTGGCTTTGCGGACTCCAGTCTCTCCTTGATTTCCTCCTCCCTCCGCAGACTTTGTGGGGTTTCTCCACCTTAGCTTGGCCTCTCCCAGCACCACCCCCCTCCCCGTGGGAGGACAGCCCCAAGGGCCAGACCCGTTTGGTGCTCAGCTCTCTCCCTGCAGGTGACCTTGCCCAGTTCCCTGGCTTTAACCACACAGCCAGCCAATGACTCCCTAGGGAGGTCTCTAGGCCTGACCTCTGCACTGCCCTGTCTGCACGCACACAGAGGGCTCCTGGACTTGTCCCCCATCTCAAATGCAACCCGGCCAAGATAGAGCTCTTGACCCCACCCCTACTCACCCACACCCAGTTATAACTTTTTTCTTTTTTTTTTTGCCTCCAGTCTCTTTTCACCTCAGTGAGCTGGCCCACCCTTGGTGCAATGGCTGTTGAGGAAAAAATATGGAAATCGTTCTCCATGGCCCTTTATTCCTCACCCCGAAATCCAACCCATCAGCCAGCTGCTCTACTTCTAAAATATATTGCAGACAGTCCCTTCGTTCCATCCCTTCTGCCACCACCATAGCAAAAGCCACCATCCTCTCTCCCACTCCCGCCTCCCTGCAGCAGCCAGAGTGACCTTGTTAAAATGTAAATCAGGTCCTATTATCCCTCCTCTTAAGACATCTGAGGACTTCCCACCCTACTTTGAGTTAAATCTGCACTCCTCATGGTGGCCTCTGAGGCCCTGCAAGGTCTGGACCTGATACCACTCCAACCTCATCTCCTGCTACTCTCCCCTTCACTCACTGCACTCCAGCTTCTCCTGCTACCGTGAGCTCGCTCCTACCCCAGGGCCTTTGCACTAGCTACTCTCTGCCCGAAACATTCCTCTCCCAGCTGTTCACGTGGCTGGCTATTTGTAGTTTTCAGGTCTTGGTTCACCTATCACCACCTCAAAAGGGCCTTCCTTGTCCACCTGATTAAAAAATTTAAAAAATATGCCCTGGCTGCTGTGGCTCAGTGGGTTGAGTGCTGGACTGTGAGGCAAAGGGTCGTTGGTTCAATTCCCAGTCAGGGCACAGGCCTGGGTTGCAGGCCAGGTCCCCAGGGGGGGCGGTGTGGGGGTTGGGGGGGGGTGGTTGCGAGAGAGGCAACCACACATTGATGTTTCCTTCCCTCTCTTTCTCCCTCCCTTCCCCTTTCTCTAAGAATAAATAAATAAAATCTTTTTTAAAAATTAAAAAAATATGTTTATTGATTTTAGAGAGAGAGAAAGGGCGAAAGAGAGAGAGAAACATTGATCAGTTGCTCCCGCTTACATGCCCTGACCAAGGGTTGAACCTGCAACCTAGGTATGTGTCCTGACCAGGAATCAAACCCACGACTTTTCGGTGCATGGGAGGACCATCGGAGCCACACCCACTGGCCAGGGCAAAAGGTTTACTTGTTAAAGTCAAGTAATTGATGAGTATATTTGTTTTCTATTGCTGCTACAACAGATGACCACAAAGTTAGTAGCTTAAAAACAACCCAGATGTAATATCTTAGAATTCTGGGGACCAGAAGTCCAAAGCCAGTCTCACTGGGCTGTAGTCAGGGTGTGTTCCTTCTGGGGGCTCTCAGAGGCCACCTGCATTTCCTGATGTGGCCTCACATCGCTCCATGGCCACATTGCTTTCTCTGACTCTGATCCTCCTGTCTCCTTCTCCTAAGGACCCTTTAATGACATAAGGGTCCCCAGATAGTCCTGGATAATCTTCCCATTTCAAGACTCTTAATTTAGTCACATCTGCAAAGTCCTTTTTGCCATGGAGATCAACATATTTGCAGGTTCTGGGGATTAGCACGTGGGCAGGATAAACTGCTACAGTGATCATGAGAGAACAGATGGAAAATAGAGAAAAGTAGGAAAAAAAGCCTTGGCTGCGTAGCTCGGTTGGTTACACCAAGGTTGTGGGTTCTGTCTCTGGTCAGGGCACATACAAGAATCAGCCATTGGGCCCTGGCTGATGTGGCTCAGTGGATTGAGCACCAGCCTCCCTACTGAAAAGTTGCTGGTTCGATTCCCGGTCAGGACACATGTCTGGCTTGCAGGCCAGGTCCCCAGTAGGGGGCATGTGAAAGGCAACCACACACTGATGTTTCTCTCCCTCTTTTTCTCCCTCCCTTCTCCTCTGTCTAAAAATAAATAAATAAAATCTTAAAAAAAAAAAAGAATCAGACATTGGCCCTGGCTGGTGTAGCTCAGTGGATTGAGCTCTGGCCTTCGAACCTAAAGATCGCTGGTTCGATTCCTAGTCAGGGGACATACCTGGATTGTAGGCCAGGTCCCCAGCTGGGAGCATGTGAGAGGCAAACAAACAATTGATGTATGTCTCGAACATCGATGTTTCTTTCCCTCTCCTCCCCCCTCTAAAAACAAATAAAATCTTAAAAAAGAGTCAACCAATGAATGCACAAATGGGTGGAACAACGAATTGATGTTTCTCTCTCTTTCTTTCCCTCTCCTCCCACCTCTGTCTCCCTTCCTTTCTAAAACCAATCACAAAATTTTTAAAAAGATTTTATTTATTTATTTTAGAGGGGAAGGGAGGGAGAAAGAGGGAAACATCAGTGTGCTGTTGCCTCTCGCGCACCCCCTACTGGGTACCTGACCTGGCCCATAACTCAGGCATGTGCCCTGACTGGGAATCGAACCAACGACCCTTTGATTTGCAGGCTGGTGCTCAATCCACTGAGCCACACCAGCTAGGGCAAAAAAAAAAAAAAAAATTTAAGTAGAAAAAAATTTCCGTACTCTCACCTTCCAAATAGAATCACTCCTTAACAGTTTGGTGCGTTTCTATTTAGCCTTTAAAAGCACAGTTGCATTCATACTTTATATCAAATGTGTGTATTCTGCTTTTTGCTCAATGAACATTGCTTCACCGGCATTTCCATACATTCTTCAAAGTGTCATTTTAAATGGCTGTGTAATATTCTCTCGAGTGAGTTAACTTAACCATTCCCTTCTAGTTGGGTACCCTGGTAATTTCATTTAAGAAAACCTATTATAAACACCTCATGGTGAACCTCTTTGTCTCTAAGTCTCTGCTTGACTTTCAGGTGGATTCCCAGGCTTTCACAGCCCGAGCATTTTTTCCCGCACTTGACATCTGCTGCCAAATTGCTTTCCAGAAGGGTGGTAGCAATTTCCACTCCGACGCTGCACGGGCATGAACGCCGGTGTTGCTGCCTCGCGCCAGCATTCAGCGGAACCTTCAAGCATTTGTTGCTCATTTGATGGGCAGAGAAAAGAACCACTGGGCTGCTTTAACGCTGTGCCACGGGCTTTGTCGAAAGGAACCACACAAAACAGTTAATGTGAAAATCGCTCTAGCTTTCACTGCAGAGTTCTGTTAACGACCCAGCAATTCAACTTCTAGGGACTTACATTAAAGAAATAATCTGAGAGGTAGACACAAGCATACACTCTAAGATGCGAGCCTTAGTATCATTTGTAGTAGCCAGTTGGAAAGCAACTTCAGTGTTAAAGATGATTATGATGCAGTAGGTGTGGCCTTGGGGAAGTCGCTGTAACCTATTGTTTTCATTTCTAATCACTCTTGCATTATCTATTTATTAATCATTCATTCATTCCTCTCCTATATGGATTAGGCTCTGTGCTGGCAGGTGGGGATATAGTGATGGAGCAAAGAGGGGGGATCAAAAATGATTGCTGCCCTGGCTGGTGTGGCTCAGTGGATTGAGCACCGGCTTGTGAATCAAGGGGTTGCCGGTTCAATTCCCAGTCAGGGCACATACCTGGGTTGCAGGCCAGGTCGCCAGTAGGGGGTGCATGAGAGACAACCACACATTGTTGTTTCTCTCCCTCTCCTTCTTCCTCCCTTCCTCTCTCTCTAAAAGTAATACATATTTTTTTAAAAAATGATTACTGTCTCACTGAAGGATCGCTTTACCTCAGTGTTCCCATCTTTTAAATGGGGAATTAGACAAACAGCTCTTCCTGGCCTAGCATGTATTTCGCCCTCTTCCTGGTAATGGCACTATAATGTTCTCTGAAGACTCTTCCTGTCTTACTTTCACTCTGCGTGATTTTGGTAGAGCTAACCATCCCTAGGCACTAGGAGAAGGTTCTTCTCCTGATCAATGAGAACCAACCTCAGGACCTTTTCTAGGGCTAACTTAATACTGGTCTGGGTTAGCAGGAAGAAGTGAAACTTGGAGCCGCCAGGGATCACTTTGCTACCCAGGGCTGTGAGCTTATTCGAGCAATCTGTGCTCTGCACAAACTCAGCTTGAGCTTCTCTTGCCGAACCTTCCCTCCTGGGTACAGGAGTGTGCCAGTTGCTGGTTGAAATGTATCCACCGAGAAGTAAGTGGCTTCTGTAGTTCGTTCATCCCAGAGGCCTCTTTTTGAGGTGTTTTGTAATTTTCCTTTAAGGCAGCTGGTGACCCTATCATAGCACAGAAGAGGCTACCCAAGAATGGAGGAAAGCAGATGGGAGAGACAGAGAGACGAGCTCTTGACTGATCCAGCCATTCCTGATGCAGGCTCCATTCGTGAACTTTTCAGTTACGTGAACCAAGAAATATGCAGTCTCCCCTGCCCCACTCTCCTTTTTTTTTTTTTCCTTAAACCAGTTTTCACCGGGGTTCTGTTACTTGCAATGTAACAGAACTGACTGATACTGCACGGGACTGCCTGCTCACTCTAGCTTCTCATTTTCCCCCTACGGACTGCCAGTTTACTTAACTATAAAATGACAGGCTTGAGTTAGCAGTGCTTCATATTTGCTACAGGAAGTGGGGTCAATAAACTCTTTGCTACAGCGTTTATTGACCCCATTCTACCGCTGCCATGACGGCAGTTGGGAGCGATTAAGTGATTTTGTCCAAATGCCGCTGGGATTTGGACCTTGGATTATCCGGCTCCAAGACCTGTGTTCCGTTGACAGGTGAGTAAGCTGTGATCTTCACAGAGAGAGCAACCTTAAAACTGGGAGCTGCAAGAGGAGTCATCAGTGACTCTTCGGATTTCCATTCGTGCTTTTTCTCTAGCGGCGTCCCTTGGCTGACAGTAGCGATAAAAGCATTTTCGGGAGGAAAAATGTCCCATCTATTTCTCCCCACAGGATTGGCCCAAACCAAGCTGGCTGGTTAGTCAGGCGCTGGTGAGGATGTGGGAAAGCAGGTTCTCTGTTCCTTCACTCACCTCCACACCCTGGCTGCTCCTTCTCGTGCTTGGGAGCCACTTACCTCTGTGCATGGTCACGTGACAGCTTTGGCCAATGGCGTTGGGCGGGAACAGCAGCGTGTCAATTGCAAGGTTAGGGCTTAAGAGGCCTCGCATGTTGCTCTCTCAGTGTCTGCTCCGGGCACGAGAAGCTTTCTGTCGTGGCTGAGCTGCCCTGGGCCTGGACCCGAGAATGGGCCTCCTGAAGCAGCCCTGAGCCAGCCAGACCTGCAGCCTACTGCAGAGCAGCCCTGGACAAGCCAGTCCAGATCAGCTGACACCTAAGCAATAACCCATGATTATTATTTGAAGTTGCGGAGTTTCTGGTATTCATTATATAGCAATAGTGGAAAGTTATAGGAAGTGCTTATTAAAATAAAATGGATATGCCCACATGCCCTTGAGGATCCCACCTCTCCTCACTGACCCTAAGGAAATACACTCGTACCCAAGGAAACCTGTGTAAAGATGGCAACATTGCTAGAGCAAAGAAACCAAAATAACCTAAATGTCCAGCAACAGGAGAATGGAAAAAGAAACATGAGTTTTACTGGAATATCACTGCAGCTCTTAAAAGAAATGGTACGGAGTGATTTTAAATAAACCTGGATAGATTTCTCAGACATATTGTTGAGTTAAAATGCAAAACAATATATGCAGTGTAATCCAATTTATGTTAAGACACACCCTCATGCTTGCTCAAAACTCCACTACTCATTTACTGTACAATACTATGCACACACTATATTCCTAGCTGGATACGCACTTTCAGACAAAGATCTGCAAGGACCCACCGTAAACTGATAACCATGGTTACTGCCAGGATAGAGACCTAGATTGCAAAGAGGTGATCAAATGGGACTTTAGCTTTATCTGTAATACTGGTTGTAAAAAGCAGCGATGGCCCTGACCAGCCGTGGCTCAGTGGGTCTGGTGTCATCCCGCAAAGCGGAGGGTCGACACTTCGATTCCCAGTTCCGGGTCGGGGCACAAGCCTGGGTTGCCCCTGGCTGGGGCATATGGAAGGTAGCTCATAGATGTTTCTCTCCCTTTCTTTCTCCCTCTCTTCCCCTCTCTCTAAAAAAAAAAAATAAATAAATAAATTTTAAAAAGCAAAGACAATTTTATCCATACATTTCTTGTTCAATTGAACAATAATTTTCTAAAAAGGAAAGAAATATATATGAACATATATACATGCATACTATGTATAAAAATCTTGCCTGGCTGATGTAGCTCAGTGGATTGAGCACGGGCTGGGAACCAAAGGGTCCTGGTTCGATTCCCAGTCAGGGCACATGCCTAGGTTGCAGGCCAGGTCCCCAGTGAGGGCCATGTGAGAGGCAACCATACATTGCTGTTTCTCTCCTTCTCTTTCTCCCTCCCTCCCCCTCTCTCTAAAAATAAATAAATAAAATCTTAAAAAAAAAACAACCTAAGGTTCTGGGGGTTTTTTTGTTGTTTTTTTATTAACTTACTTTTAGACAGGAAAGGAGAGAGAAGGAAAGGGAAACATCAATGTGTGGTTGCCTTTCATCCTGACTGGGAATTGAACTGATGATGCTTTGGTTCACAGGCCGGCACTCAACCACTAAGCCACACCAGCCAGGGCCTAAGGTTCTGTTTTAAATGTCCTTTAGGGGCAAACAGACCTGAGTTCAAATTGTGCTTCCGCCACTCTGAACGTCTGTTTTCTCATATGTAAAACGGGAATACTCACGCACATTAAACAGGGTTGTCATAAAAAGCAAACAATAGTGTACGTGAAGTCCCCAGAATCGTGTCTCACAGGTGGTGTGTGTGTTCAGTTCAATGCTAATTCCCTTCCTGCCCATTTCTCAGCTCCTCTTAACCCTGACCTGGCCTCTCACGTGGGAGTCAGACCCTGGTGGCTGCCTCCTGGGCTTTATCCCCTTCTCTGGTAGTAGCATAATGGCTCCCCAGAGACGTCCTAATCCCCAGAACCTGTGACTACATCAGGTTAGATGGTAAAGGAGAATTAAGGTCACTGATGGAATTAAGGTTGTCGATGAGCGGGCTATAGGATAGAGTAGCCTGGATTGGGGGACGGGGGGGTCAGTATAACCACAAGGTCATATTCCCACCAGGACGGGAGAGCCAGTGTGAAGATGAAGAGGGGGTCAGGGCTCAGAAATGTGAGACACTTTCCTCATGACATCATGGGGGTACCTGGACAGTACTTAAAGTTTTGGGCTAGCCACAACTTTTCACTTACATGAGGCAATAAACTTTCACACCTCTCCTTTAAAGTCAATTTGAAGTGGAGTTTCAAATTGACCCCTTTGCAAGAGGCGCCACCCTTTGATACTCTAAGGAATTAGAGATCCTTTCTCTAGAGAAAAACATGCAGACAAACGCTTGTCTTGTCGACAATTTCGGGGAGACTTTTGAGCCCCTAAATTAGTCAGGCCCCCAGTTATAAAGTCTTGCTCTGCTCTAAACACGTGCCGCCAGCGTGGCGAGGCATCAAAGAGAGGCAGAGAAGAGAACGAGTCTTTAGGGAGTCCAGGGCGCCCCCCTCCACTCCTGCAGAGCAGCTTTGATTTGGGTCACAGTCCACTGATCAGGTCAGGGAATGGACGGTGGGCACTCTCTGTGGAAGGTGCAAAAGGGTCTTTGGGAATTGTGTCCCTTGCAGCTTCTTTTATGGAGATCTTTCGGCTCCTCTTTTGGAATCTACTGGAGGGAGGGTGTAAGATGGGGACAATTCAGCATCTCTTGCATCTCCTTCCTGGATCATTTCTCTCCCTCTTTTTTTCTCTTCCCACACTTGGGGCAACTAGAAATCAGAGAGGTAGAGTGAATTGCCCAAGATACACAGCAAATGTGTGGAGGTCTTGAATTCTGGCCTCGTTGGCTCTTCTCCATATTAGGAGTCCTTCCCTTTGCTGTTAAAGAAGATACATCTCACTGTGGCCGAAGGCCCCGTGCACTTTGGGCCCTGCCTCTGTCTGGAGCTCCCCTCCCTCTCACTCATTGTGTTCCCTCCAGCCACACGGACTTTCTATCCCTCAAATGTGCCCAAACATGCATCCTGTTCCCTGCTCTTCCTTCTTCCTGGAGTCAACACTGGATAAACCGAGAGGCAAGCCAAATGCCTGTTCAAGGACCAGCAAAGTATGGGTTCTCCATAATTTTTTTCTGAAAAGATTTAATATTGCAAGAAGCCATTAAGGGAAAAACCAGAATATGGATTCCCTTACCTTCATTTTATCATTTAGTACTCTTACAATATGTATTGGTGTAGAATTTTCTTTTCTGTACTCTCCTTGTCAGGTCGTGGAATCCAAGTTAGGCTAACCTCATAAACGGAGCTAGAGAGGGTCACTCTTTTAGTCTCTGGAAGAGTGTGCATGATATTGGAATTATTTCTTCCTTAAATGTTTAGCAGAACTTGCCAGTGACAATGCCTGGACCCAGAATTTTCTTCGTGGTTAAATTTTTTTTTTTTTTTAAGTTACTGATTTGAGCCCTGATTGGCGGGGCTCAGATGGTTGGGGCTTGTATGAGAGTCCGCTGATCGGTGTTTCTCTCTCATATCAATGTTTCTCTCCTTCTCTTTCCTTTCACTTCCCCTCTCTGTAAAAAATAAAATC
This sequence comes from Micronycteris hirsuta, assembly GCA_004026765.1. Lineage (NCBI taxonomy): Eukaryota > Metazoa > Chordata > Mammalia > Chiroptera > Phyllostomidae > Micronycteris > Micronycteris hirsuta. The sequence goes on from PVJI01002047.1 coordinate 10,892, forward strand.
TTTATTTATTTTATTTTTTTAAAGATTTTATTTATTTATTTTCAGAGAGAGGAGAAGGGAGGGAGAAAGAGCAATGTATGGTTTCCTCTCACATGGCCCTCATTAGGGACCTGGCCCGCAACCCAGGCATGTGCCCTAATTGGGAATCGAACCAGGACCCTCTGGTTCCCAGCCCGCGCTCCATCCACCGAGCTACACCAGCCGGGCAAAAAATAAAATCTTTATTAAAAAAAGTTAAAAAGCTTGCTGATTTGATTTGTTCAAATGGTTTTATAACTAATTAAAGGGTATATTCTTGAGTTATTTTTGGTAGATTTTAATTTTCTAGGGATTTGTCTTTCATCTATATTTTCAAATTTATTAGTATAAAGTTTTTTTTTTTTTAAAGATTGATTTTATTTATTTTTAGAGAGAGGGGAAGGGAGGGAGAAAGAGAGGGAGAGAAACAGCAATGTATGGTTGCCTCTCATGTAGCCCTCACTGGGGACCTGGCCGGCAACCCTGACATGTGCCCTGACTGGGAATCGAACCGGGACCCTCTGGTACCCAGCCCGCGCTCAATCCACTGAGCTACACCAGCCAGGGCGTAAAGTTGTTTTTAATATCCTATTTTTACCTTGTTAGTATCTGTAGCACCTGTATCAATGTCTCTTTTTAATTCTTTTTAAAAAATATTTTTAAAATTTTATTTATGTATTTTTAGATAGAAGGGAAGGGAGGGAGAAAATCACCGATGTATGCGGGACCCATAACTGGTTGCTTCTTGAGTGCCCCCTACTGGGGACCTGGCCCAAAACCCAGGCATGTACCCGGAGCAGGGATTGAACTGGCGACCCTTTGATTTGCCGGCCAGCACTCAATCCACTGAGCCACACCAGCCAGGGCCCCTTTTTAATTCTAATATTGGCTATTTGTGCCTTTTCTCTATCACTGGAGGCTTGACAATTTTACTAGACTTTTCAAGGAATCAACTTTTGGCATAGTCGATCATTCCTATTCTATGAATGATTTCTATTTACTTTTTTCCTCTTTATTACAATGTTTTTCTTTTACATTTTTTTTATTTTTGCTATTCTTCTTCTAACACTTTGAAGTGGATGCATTTAATGTTAAAAATTACCCTCTTAGGCCCTGTCGGATGTAGCTCAGTGGATAGAGCGCGGGCTGGGAACCAGAGGGTCCCGGTTCGATTCCCCGTCAGAGCACATGCCTGGGTTGCGGGCCGGGTCCCCAGTGAGGGCCATGTGAGAGGCAACCATACATTGCTGTTTCTCTCCCTCTCTGTCTCCCTCCCTTCCCCTCTCTGTAAAATAAATAAATAAAATCTTTAAAAAAAATTACCTTCTTAGTACTGCATTACTGCCTCACACAAGTTCCAATGTACAGTATTTTTGTTATCTAATGCAGATCAGAATGTTTTCTAATTTCCATTAAGACTTCTTCTTTGACCCAGTGGCTATTTTAAAGAGTATTTCTTAATTTGCAAGTGAGACTTTTAAAAGTCATTTTTGTTATTAATTAATAACAATCTGATTGTGGTAAAGGCCATAGTCTGTTTGATTTCAAACATTTGAACCTGTCGATACTTGCTCTATGGCTGAGAATAAGGTTGGTCGTCCTGCATGTGCTGACTGTGTGGAGTGGAATGTGTTCTCGAGTTAGTGGTTACAGTGCTCTGTACATGTCCATGAGGTCAAGTTTTTGTTTTTCAAACATGCATTATCCTTAATGATTTTTTCTGTTGGTTCCATCATTTATTGATAAGTGGGTTCAAATCTCCCACTATGATTTTTTTATTTATCTAGTTTTCTTCAAAGTTTTGTCAATGTTTACTTTATATATTTTGAAGCTATGTTGTTACGTGCATACAAATTAAACTTTTCAAAACTTTCTGGTGAATTGAAAAATTTATCATCAAAAAATCTCCATCTCTAGTAATTTTTGCCTTAAACTATATTTCCTCTGACACAGCTACTCCATCTCTATTTTGATATTTGTACTATACTCCTATTGTTTTACTTTTAGCTTTTCTATATTCTTTTTTTTTTTAAGATTTTATTTATTTTTTAGAGAGAGGGAAAGGGAAGGAGAAAGAGAGGGAGAGAAACATCAATGTGTGGTTGCCTGTTGCACACCCCCTACTGGGGACCTGGTCCTCAACCCAGGCATGTGCCCCAACGGGGAATCGAACTGGGACCACCTGGTTCCCAGCCCGCGCTCAATCAACTGAGCTACACCAGCCGGGCTATACTTGTATTTTTAAAAAGTCCAGTTTACAATCTTTTGACAGGAGTATTTAGTCCATATACATGTAATAAAATTACTCTTACATCTGAGTTGAAATTTACCTTCTTATATTTTTGCACAACTTTTCTATCTGCTCTATTTTTTGCATTTGTTTCCCTTCAAATTCATTTTTATCATTTCATTACTTTATATATTAGTTCGTAAGTAATCATCTATTTCTTTTAGTGTTTGTCCAAGAAATCAAAACTCTAACTTAACAAAGCTTATAATTAATCAACAACTTTATTTATCTCTTAGACAATACAAGGACTTTAGAATACTTTAAACCATGTAATCTCTCCTGTGTTTCTGTTATGTTTATGTTCTTTCTTTAACATAGAAGATATCATTGTTTTACACACCCAGAATTTGTTTGGATTTACTCACATATTTTTCACTCTTTGCTTTTTGTTTCTTCTTCTATCTCAAATATTTCATCTGGGATTACTTTGTTTTTCTGCCTAAATTATACCCTTTAGAATATCTTTTACAAAGATCTGCTGCTAGTGTAAACTCTCCATTTTTTAAATCCAAAAACATATTTTGACCTTATTCCTGAAATTTATTTCTTTGAAGATTTTATTTATTTACCTTTAGACAGAAGGGAAGGGAGGGAGAAAGAGAGGGAGAGAAACATCAATGCGTGGTTGCCTCCCATGTGGCCCCCACTGGGGACCTGGCCCGCAACCCAGGCATGCGCCCTGACTGGGAATTGAACCAGCGACCCTCCGGTTCGCAACCCATGCTCAATCCACTGAGCCACACCAGCCAGGGTATAAAATTGGCAGTCTCTATCAGCACATTGGTCTTGTCTTGGCTTTCACGGTTATCGTTGAGAAGTCAGTTGCTACCTAGTGATCGGTCTTTTGAAGAACATCTCTTTTCTCTAACTGCTATCGAGATCTTTGCTTCTGGTATTCTCCAAATATACAATTACGTTTCTAGTTGTGAATTTCTTTACATTTATCCTGTTTGTGGTTCTTATATCTTTGGGCTAGTTTCTCATCAATTTTGTAAAATTTTACAATTCTACCATTATTTCTTTAAATATTTCTTTTGCCACATTCTCATTTTCCTCTTTTGGGGACTTGGAATAAATATAGATAAGGCCCTCTCACTCCATTCTTCATGTCTTTTAATTTCTTGTATACAATGTATTTTCTGCCCTGTCTCTTCATGGTGCATTGTGAGTAATTTCCTTTGAGCTATGTTATAGTCCACTATTTCTCTATTCAGCTGTTGCTTTTAACTTTAAATTTATTTGAAAAGTTTTCAGTTTTTACTAGTTCTGTCATTTTCAAAGCATCTAGATTTTTAGAGTTCCTCAGTTTGTGCAAAAATGGCAATCTTATACTTTATATAAAAGTATATTGTTTTTGTCTAATATAAATTCCCAAATCACAGGTATTTAGTGCATCTGTTTCTAGTGTCTCTAATTTCTGCTGGTTCTTGCTCCTGGCAATTTTTCTACTTGGTCATATCTGTGCGCTACCCACTTTCTTTGAAAATATGTTTCAAGGAGTGATTTGAGGCTTTTAATGAAGTGTCTTTTCACCAGAGAGCACTTCTTGTGTGTATTGTCAAAAGCTTGGAAACACTACCAGCCTGAGACTAAACTAAAGTCACAACCTGAGGTTGTTGGGACCGCCCATGTAATGGGTTGGAAATTCACTAGTGAGAGTCGCTTTCCTTCTGGTTTCCCTTACCCTGAAGGTATAGCCACTGCTTTCCCAGTTTAATGTGGACTCTTCACCTCCATTGGGCCCTGAGCTTTTTTTTATTGCCCTTTTCTGAGAAGCCATCAAAGTAAAAGTTCAAATTTTCCAGGATTGTAAAATTTCTTCAGGGCTGAAGTACTCTGATTACTTCTCTGGCTTTTCATTTTCCCTTCAGTTATGGAATGATAAATCTTGTGGAAACTTCAATGTTTTAAGACTTAAAACAATTTTTATCCAGCATTTTTAGTTGTTTCAGTGGGATGGTTGATCTGAATAACCTAGCCTGCCGTTATCAACAACTTCAATTACTCTGTCCTCTTAGCTTTGCTTAATTTTTCTTCTTAGCATGTAACGCTACTTTACATTATATATTTATCTGTCCACCAACTAGGTTGAAAGCTTCAGGGGTGCATATGCTTTGTCTTGTTCACTGCTGTTTTCCCGCACCCAGAATAGTGGCTAGCAGGTAGTGACTACTCAACATTTGTTGAATGAATGAATGAGAAAAAAGGCAATTTTGCAACCTCTTTGTGCTGTGACTACAGTGGACCAAAGCAAGATGACTGAGGGATTCAGAAATATGAACACAAATTTGGAGACACACAAATCTAGAGTCCGTATGAAGACCTTTTAAAGCACAATCCCAGGTCAAGGTCACAATTTAGCGAAATGGCATAAAGAAGTGAGTGTGAGCCTCCCTGGTTCTCAGTGCTTCCCAGGCTCAGGTATCAGGCTGGTTTGTGGGCTGCAGTTGGTATCCATGGATTGGTGTGTCCCTTTTACTCTCTCTGGAACTCTGTTTACTTCCTCACCCATCTTTGCCTGCTTGTCATCCTGACCTCTCACTGAGACTCAGGTGACTATGACCCTCCCATTTCCTTTCTCTTTGCTCTTGTCTCTCTACGACTTTGTCCCTGTTTTTGTTTCCCTGCCTTTCTGTCTCTGTCCTCTTCTATAAGCTGCAATCCCAATGGTTCTGACTCTGCCTGCACCCCTACTCCCTAGCTTTGTCTGCAGGATGTCTGCCAAGCCAATTTCTGTCCCAGTCACCAATCCCTCTATCTCTGCCCCACTCCCCTTTTTTATGACTATGCCTTTTCTGTTTCTACACTGTTTCTGCTCTATCACCTTTGACACTGTCTCTCCTGTCACCAGCTCCTCTGCCTTGATTTCATCTGTCACTGTGTCACTGAATGTGCTCTGTTACTCCCACTCTAGCACTGTCACCACTATTGCTCTCCACCCTAGGTCTATGCATTGCTGCTGTTCCTTTTCAATCTGTCTCTGTCTCCTCTGCCTCCTCCAACCCTGAACCCTCCATGTCTATCCCCCCACTCTGCTTGGTTCCTCTTCTCTGTCATAGTCCCCTCTCTGCCCTTGAACCTTCCTGGTCTGTCTCCATCCCCTCTGCTTCTGCTTCGTCCATTGCTCTGCCACTTTGCATTCTTCCGCTGTCCCCTGTGGAAATTGGTCCGCTCCTCATCTCATACTGTTTTGTGTCTCTGACATCATTACCTTTACCCCCACCCTATCTGCAGGTGTCCTTTTTGCCTCCGTCACTGTTGCCTCCAATGTTGACAACCTCTTGAACTTTTTCCTTTATTTTTGTCACTTGTCATTCTATCACACCTGTTTTCTGTTCTATGTCACTGTCCTCTATATCTTTGTCACCTCTGAGTCTCTGTCTTTTGTCTCTATGATTGTCACCTTCTCTATATCTGCCGCTGCCCCCTTATCTTTCCCTTCTATTCCTGTCCCCTTGGTCTTTGTCCTTTCTGTCACTGTCTTCTCTCTGTTCATGACACTGTTCTGTCTCTGTTACTGTCCTCTTGGTCTCTCTCCCTTCTTTCTCAGACCCTTTAGACTCTGTCCAGGATGCCTGGGGTCTCTGTCTCAGTCCCCTCAGCCTCTGCGGACCTCCTCTTCCTCTCCTCCGCAGCATTCACCCCTGTCTGGCTCACCATCTTCTCCTTTGCCTCTGACCATCCTCTTTGTCAGGGTCAATTTCACTTCTGACACGGTCTCTTCTGCCATTCTCTGCTGCTGTCCCGCGCGGCCCAGGTCCCCTCTGCCTTCCAGATCTCCACCGGTGACCATGGTTCCACTTCCGCCCCAGCTCCCACCTCCAGAACAACCCTCCTCCGTCGGCGCTGATCCCGTCACCGTCTGCCTTGCCTCTGGGCCCTTGCTGCCTCACTCTCTCCTTCTGTCCCCTTCTGCTTCTTCCGTTTGTGAGTTGTCTTCTGTTCCTAGGGGTTTGCGTTCATGTGTGTATGGGGTGTGGGAGGCTCTGTCCCTTTGGCTCCCTGTTTCTCCGAGTCCATCTCTGCCTGTTTCTCTTCAGCATTTTGTCTCTTGACGAGAATTTGAGAGGGCCACATACTTTCCCAGGACTTTTCTGGGACAGAAAGGCTCACCTAGGTCCATCGGTTAGTTAGCCCATCTGTCCCCCTCTCGTCTCTCGCCTCACACCTCGCCTCACACGCTTTCCCGCCTTTATCGCTTCCTCACCATCAACAATGAAACTCGAGCGCATGCGCGCCAACCGCGCCGCACTCTAGAAGGTGCGCGCACCCCGCCTGCGGGCTCGCGGGAGCACCTGCGAACTCACGCGCGAGCTCACACGTTCCGGAGGCTCGCCTGGCAACTGGTGACGTCACGGGTGCGCTATCCTGCCCCCTTTGCTACTTCAACCAGCACGCGGTTGCTGGAGTAGGTAGCCAAGCGTTGCCAAGCACCAGGTGGCGCTCGGCTCCTGAGATCCCAGACCCTGTAAAACTCGTGTGGTCATGGTAACTCTACCTCATCTAATTGGATACCTGAACTATTTGGTTGGATATGCTTATCTCATTGGATGTTTGTCGAGGCAAGGCCTGTGTGATTGGATGCCAGAGAATTTTGATGCTCCTTTCTCTGCATTTCTCTTCTCTAGCGGGGTGTCTCCCACAAGCATGGGCAATGGAAAGTGACTTGAGTTGCCAGGGGCGTGAGGGGTGTCTCACAGGGCACTGAAACAGCGGGCGTCAGGGGACCAGACAGACTCTTTCGGATACAGTCTTCCTTTATTCCGCCAGAGGGCGCCACAGTGTGCTGGGCCCTCGGAGGCGTGGTGACTGGTGACGTCACTAGAGAGCCACTCCTGATTGGCTACATCTCTCTGCAATAGCAAAGTCATAAGGGAGGTCTTAGAGGGCTATATCACAGGAGGGAAACTGTGTGCCCAGGAATAAGTTATGATCTTGGTCTCAAATACTTAAATATGCAAAGGGAATTCACCTTTATTGTCTCTTCTAATCTCCATAATCACTCCCAGACGTGCAAACTATTATTAGAGAGGACACCTACTGAAGCTATGGACCCGTGTAATGGGCACCTGTTGTGTTTGCCTAACTAACATCTGTTATCCATGATTTTTAAAAAAAATTATAGGCTTTTCTCTTAGCCATTTTAGGTTTACAGAAAAATTGAGCACAAAGTAAGAGGGACTTTCTGTCCCAATGGGTATATGGTGTAATGGACCTATGGTGTAATAACCCTATTATTAACGTCTTGCATTAGTGTGGTACATTCGTTACAGTTAAAGCCAATACGGTATGGTTCCACTTATATGAGGTACCTAGAGCATAAAATTCATAGAGACTAAAAGTAGAATGGTGGCTGGGAGGAGGAGGGAATGGGTAGTTGTCGTTTAATAGGCATAAAGTTTCTGTTTTGCAAGATGAAAAGAGTTCAGAGATCGGTTGCACGATGTGGATGTACTTACCACTACCGAACTGTACACTTAAAAAGGGTTAAGCCCTGGCTGGTGTAGCTCAGTGGATGGGGCGCGGGCTGTGAACCAAAGGGTCACTGGTTGGATTCCCAGTCAGGGCACATGCCTGGGTTGTGGGCCAGGTCCCCAGTAGGGGGTGTGCGAGAGGCAACCACACATTGATGTTTCTCTCCCTCTCTTTTTCCCTCCCTTCCCCTCTCTCTAAAAATAAATAAATAAATAAATAAATAAAATCTCTTTAAAAATACCTTTAAAAAAAGGTTAAGATGGGAAATTTTATGTTGTATTTCCCCACAATTAAAAAAATATTAAACCCACCAATTTGAAGTCTTTGATGACTTTTGGCAATTGTATACAGTGTGTGACCCCCTGCACCAGGAAGAGTTTCGTCATCCCCAAATTTTCCTTCATGCCTGTGTGTAATCATGACCCCATCCCTCTCCCTCCCCCCAGGTAGCCCTGATCTGATTTCTGTCCCTATAGTTTCCTGTTCCCTTGTCTGCAGTTTTTTAAAAGTTTTTTTTTTTTAGAGAGAGGGGAAGGGAGGGAGACAGAGAGAGAGAGAGAGAAACAGCAATGTATGGTTGCCTCTCGCATGGCCCTCACTGGGGAGCCGGCCCGCAACCCAGGCATGTGCCCTGACGGGGAATCGAACCGGGACCCTCTGGTTCCCAGCCCGCGCTCAATCCACTGAGCTACACCAGCCAGGGCCCCTTGTCTGCAGTTTTACATAAATGGAGTCATATAGTCTGTACTCTTTTGTGTCTGGCTTCTTCCACAAGACACACTGTTTTTGAGATTTATCCTTGGTGCTATACTTTGCAATATGTAGTTCTTTTTGTCGCTGACTAGTATTGCATCCTGTGGACACACTACACTTTGTCTACCCATTCCTGTCGATGGGCATTTCAATTGTTTCCAGCTTCCCAGATTGGGGCTTTTATAAGCAAAGTTGCTGTGAATATTTGTGTGGACATATGTTTTTCTTTCTTTCTTTTTTAAAAGATTCTATTTATTTTATTTTTTTAGACAGAAGGAAATGGAGGGAGAAAGAAAGGGAGAGAAACATCAATGTGTGGTTGCCTCCCATGTGGCCCCCACTGGGGACCTGGCCCACAACCCAGGCATGTGCCCTGACAGGGAATCGAACCGGTGACCCCCTGATTTGCAGCCCGTGCCCACTCCACTGAGCCACACCAGCCAGGACTGTTTTTCTTTCTTATGGGAAAATATTTAGGAGTAGGATTGCTGACTCACATGGTAAATTTACGTTTAATTGTAAAGATTTTATTTATTTTTAGAGAGAGGGGAAGGGAGTGAGAAAGAGGAACAGCAATGTGAAAGAGTTGCCTCTTGTGTGCACCCTGAGTGGTACCCAAACCCACAACCTAGGCATGTGCCTGATTGGGAATCGAACTGGTGACCTTTCGCTTTGGGGGATGAAACCCAACCAGCTGAGCCACACTGGTCAGGGCTAATTTTAAATTTATGTTAACGATAAACCATTTTTCAAGGTGGATGCAGTGGGTTGAATGGTGGCCCCCAAAAGATATGCCCATGTCCTAATCCCCTGGAACCTATGAATGTGACCTGATTTGGAAAAAGGGCCTTTGCAAATGTAATTAGGTTAAGGCTCTCCAGATAAGATTATCCTGGATATATAGTGGTCCCAAGTTCAATGACAGATGTCCTTATAAGATAAAGGCAGAAAAAAAAAAATAAAGACACGTAGGAATGATTACCTATTCAAAGCAAACTGGTGGTAAAAAATTGTCCTGTTTACCTGTTTACATCTCCCTGCATGCAAACATCTTGCTCCCTTCTGGAACAGCTGATATTTATGTATTATGCCAGTCAATATTAAAGTGATTAAAAAGATTCCTAATGCACAAACATATGCTAATAGCACATGAGTTGGGACCCAAAAAACCTGGAATTATCTTCTGGAGGGAAGGCCCCTTGTAGGACAGTCTTCCCCTGCTAGGTGAGTGTTCTAGGAACCCGTCTGTGTCAGCGTGCCAGCTGGTGTTGTTGTGAGAGGCTGCGTTCAGCTTCAGTGAATTTTTTTTTGAAGACCCTCAATGCATTTGCCCATTTCATGATGGTGATTTATGAGTGCACCTGCCCACACTGCGCTGAGTATTCAGCAGTTTTTGACCAGAAATGGCATGACCCCCGTGCCCTACTTCCCCTATTCACCTGAACTTGCCCTGAGTGACGTTTTTTTTTGTTTCTCCAGATAAAAAAAATCCTCAAAAGGAAACATTTTGCTGATGTGGAAGAAGTGAAACAACAAAAAAACCGACAGGAGCACTAAAAGACATCAAAGTCAATGAGTTCAAAATCTGTTTTGAACAGTGGAAAAAAAATCTTGATAGGTGTATTTCATCAAATGGAAAGTACTTTGAAGGTGACTGAAGTTTAAACATTTAAGAATAAATGTACAATTTTTTAATAAATAAATTCCATTTTGGGGAGGGTCCCCCATATGCAATTATACTCACCCTTATTATCAATATTAATAGCTGACTTTTGAGTCACATGCCTGTAGGCCAAATACCGTGCTGTCGCATGGCATTATTTTAGTCGTTAGCACATTCTTACGAAGTAGGCATTGTCATTTTGTGTACATTACAGTTAAAGAAATTGGGGCACAGATTGGTTATACAATTGCCCAAACTCACAGAGCTAATACATGGGGATGAGGAATTCAGATCTAGGCTGTCTGACTTCAAAGCTCATTTGCATTCCAGATACACTCTTGCTGAAGATAGTGGCACCATCAACTATTACAAAGAGTAAGCCAGCAGCCTGCCCAAGAAACCAGTAGAATATGACATCAATTTAAAGGTCAAGTTTCTCTGACATGATGGAATGTCTTCCCATGTCTATTTTCAAGATATTTATTAGGTTAAAACTAACCTACGATTCTTGTGGGTGCTAATAGGCTGCCCTGTTCACCCTTAAGCTACACTTTACAAATGATATTGTAGTTTTATAACCTTGACATTTATTAGGGTTTGAAAAGTGCAGCTTGCTCCTTGAGAAAAGAGAGGAAATATGCTTCTAGTGCAATTAAAAAATTAGTGTTATGCCCTGCCTGGTGTGGCTCAGTGGATTGAGCTCTGGCTTGCGAACCAAAGAGTTGCCGGTTGGATTCCCAGTCAGGGCACATGCCTGGGTTGTGGGCCAGGCCCCCAGTAGGGAGTGCACTAGAGGCAACCACACATTGATGTTTCTCTCCTTTTCTCTCTCTTCCTCCCTTCCCCTCTGTCTAAAAATAAATAAAATCTTTTAAAAAATAAAAAATAGTGTTATGTGTACATACAGAGAGAAAGGCAAAGGGAGATTTGAAATAGAGAAACACAGGAGACAAGAGGATGTGAAGACAGAAGCAGAGGGGTACGTCTGCAAGCTGAGGACCGCCGAGGATCGCTGGCAGCTGCCGGGACCTGGGAGAGAGGCGTGGGACAGATTCTTTCCCTGAGCCTCAGAAGGAACCATCCCTGCTCACCCCTGAGCCAGACTTCTGGCCTCAAGAACTACTAAAGAATAAATTTCTGTTCTTTCCAGCCAGCCAGTTTGATGTCATATGTTATGGCAGGCCCTACCTAGGAAACTAATTCAGTGGTTTTGCCATTTTTCATGGGCAAGTGGGTATGAATTAATGCCCAGTAGCCAAGAGAGGAATGTACTTAGCATTTATGACTTTGAAGGACTGTCCCCTGCCCACTGCCACATGATTCTGTTGGGGCTGTCAATCAAGGGACACGTGTTCTCTACTAAAGAACTGTGTGACATCAGGAAGTGAATCCACAGCTCTGTAAGAAAGGGTGAGGTCCTCAGCCAATCCCAGGCGAGATGGGAGGGGGAGGGCGGGTCAGTCATGGCAGGGGGTGGGCCCAAGAGCACACATGATTGGCTTGAGGTGGTCATCCAAGACCCAAGTGCAACCAATCAGAATCCTTTTCCTGACTCACTCTCGCGCTTGTGCGTGTGCGTGTGCGTGTGTGTGTGTGTGAGAGAGAGAGAGAGAGAGAGAGAAGACCCCGATTTTGTTTCCTCTGAAGTTATCTGCTTTGAAGGTGATCGCAGCAGGTCTTGTTAATTTCCTCCCTAACAACTGTTCCGCTCTCTGTGCTTCCTCGCTGACAAAGCCCACCCCGCACCCTCCAATGGTGGAGACTAGAAATGACAGATGCTCACTTTCCCAGACTCAGGCAGCCAGGGAACCCAGTTCTGGCAAATGAGAAGTAAGGAGAACCCTTCTGGGGAGAAAAAGATGAACACAAAAGCAGAGGCCCCTTCCCACATGTCCCACTCTAGATGCCACCGTGTGAGAACAGAATGCGTGGTGCTAGCACACACTGTGTGCACTCCTGAGGGGAAGGTGCACACTGTGTACTCATGAAGGGAAGGCAAACCGACTCTCAGAGAGGCCAACCCACTCCAGCGGAACTAACCCTGGGACTCTGTGTCTTTGAAAGATATGTTATTTGAGCAAAAGCAATCTCTGTCATTTCAGCTCTTTCTGTTGGAAATGCAGCTGAAGGCATCATAACAGATGCAGCATTGTAAGCCTGGAGCTCCAAATGGCTGTCTTATTATCATCGCAAAGACCTGCTTGAAAAATAAAGCTTAGCTCCAATAAAGAACTAAGCAGAGTCACTTGAACGCCTGGATCCAACCACGCCTGAAATCCTCCTATATGCTCAGACTTGCCATATGTAGAGGTCTTCCAGTTCTGCTTGTGGTTACGGCAGTTTGGGTTCCATTTTGTGTCCTATAACCATAGGGGTCTTGGTCAATGTCACATTTACAAAGTAAGGCTTAAATAGATCAATCAAGTTGCCAAAGGTCATCCAGCCATCGGATAAAACATTTGTCTGAACCCAGAACCAGGCTGTTCTCGCCCAGCTGCTGGGTCCCAGAGAGGACAGGAGCCCCAGGTGGAGTGAGACCCACGTGTGTTTATTCTGGGGTTGACAGCAGCAGCAGTGGGTGGACTGGCCAGACGCGGGGTGTGGCGAACAGAAGGGGAAGACACAGGTATGTGTCATCTGTGTCTGGGACAACACAGAGGATTGGTCTGCTAACATTCACGGTGAGAACGAGGGTTAGACACCAAGTCTTGAACAAACCCCAAACAGACAGACAGACAGACGGAGAGTTTTGGGGGCTGGGGTCCCCCAGACATGCACGACCCCTTGCCTGGAAGGGGAGCCCCAGGGAAGGACAGACAGATACAATGGAGACTGAATGCCCCCCACCCTGAAACAGGGAGCTGGGCCCGCCTGCCTCCCACCCTCACGCCTCTGGGGGTAGAAGGATGGGCAGGCCCAGGACCGCCCCGCACCACGCAGCTCGGACGTTATGGCTTCGAGGAGATGAATTCACGGTCCGGGCAGGAAGGGATGGGGTCCTGAGGGGGCTTGGTCCGATCCCCAGCCTAGGCCAGACCTGCAGGACCAGGAAGGAAGGAGATGTCCCAGACAGCAAAGGGCAAGTCCATGACCTGCCATGGCTCCATCACACCCCAGAGACCCAGGAGTCCTGATCCTGGGCCCCACCTCCCTCAGACCCAGCAGTCTGGACCCCAGCCACTCCTCCCTCAGACCCAGGGGTCCAGGCCCCCAGCCCCTCCTCCCTCAGACCCAGGGGTCCAGGCCCCCAGCCCCTCCTCCCTCAGACCCAGGGGTCCAGGCCCCCAGCCCCTCCTCCCTCAGACCCAGGGGTCCAGGCCCCCAGCCCCTCCTCCCTCAGACCCAGCAGTCTGGATCCCCAGCCCCCTCCCTCTCATCTGGGTTCCTTACCCCTCACTCTGAGTTCTCTTTCTCTGACAATCCTTTGCTGCTTTTTGTGAAGCTGGTCAAAGTCTTTTCCTGAGTGGAAAATCCAGAAGGTTCGGGAGTGGGGCGAGGGGGAGGGGCAGAGGCAAAACAATCACTGATAATCAACATAGTAAGACACCCGTCCCGTTTTTCCTCGTTCGCAGTGCTCTTCCTCACTCAGCTCTGAAGTGACGGGGTGAGTGGATTGACCGTCCTGTTCTACAGATGGGAAAACTGAGGCACCAAATAAAGTCACTGGAAATGTGAGGAGCGATGGGGCCACAGGGGTGAATGGGGCAGACTGTGTAGGGCCTCAGGGGGGCTGAGACTCTGTCCTGGGGGTTAGGGAGCCACAGTGGGGCTGTGAGCAGAGGGGGCAGGGTCATCTTTTCTCACTGAAAGTCAGGGTCAAGGCCAAACTCAGCCAGTTTCAACTTCTCTCTGTGCCCCCAGCATTGTCCAGTATGAGTACAGCCCACAGAAGCTTCCGGAGAAGTCAGTGTACTGAATGAATGAGTGACGTAGGAGAAAAATGAACGCCAGAAGGAGGGAGTAGCTGCCATCTGTCGGTCGAAGCAGAGTCATAATCTTTTGAAAACTCAAATCTGAGTCCATGCTCAGCTGCTGAAATCCCTGCTTAGCCTTGGAAAAAAGCCCAGTGCAGGGCTGGAGGCCAGTGAGGCGTTCACCCAGGGCACAAAATGTAAGGTGCACCCGACCATACTCAGCAATCAAGATAAATACTATTGGAATGCGATGTGTTTTAAACATCAAAATTAATGAAAAAAATCCACGGTGAACAAAATATAGAATTTAATGAAAGTCAGTCCCGTGACCTATCAGAACCTGAAATAAATTTTAAAAATATGCACCCTGATTTTTACAGTTAATTGAAAAATATTGAAAAAAAGGAAGAGTGAGTATTGAAATCCACACAACTTGAAGTTTAAATGTCTTATTTATACCCTAAACAGAATTTAGTATAATTTTACTTTCTTGGCAGCAAATTCAACAATAATTTTTTACAAAACTGACTCCTTTGTTTTTCTTGGTTTCAAATTAGAGAGTGGCCACGTTTGAAAATTTGTCTGGACCATGTGACTATCTTAAATGATTTTTAATTTAAAAAAAATTGTCCAGCCCTGGCTGGTGTAGCTCAGTGGATTGAGTGCGGGCTGGGAACCAAGCAGTCCCGGTTCGATTCCCAGTCGGGGCACATGCCTGGGTTGCGGGCCAGGTCCCCGTGAGGGCCATGTGAGAGGCAACCACACATTGCTGTTTCTCTCTCTCTCTTTCTCCCTCCCTTCTCCTCTCTCTAAAAATAAATAAAAATAAAATCTTTAAAAAAAAAAATTGTCCAACTGGTTCTCCTGTGACGCTTCAAGCTTCACGTGATCCGCCCCGCCCCCTTCTATCTGCTCCAGGCTCACCCGCCTGCACTGACCTCTGGCCTCTGCCTTGCACAACTCCTGAGAATGTCTGGCGCCCACTCTCTGCAACCTTCACCTTGAAACCTCCACCCGAGCCCATTCCCTCTCAACCTCCAGGCCTCCGCTCAAATGACACCTCCTCTTAGAGGCCCTTCCTGAACCTCTAAGGGGCTGCCCCACTCCCCATCCACATTCCTTCTACTTTCCAGATGTCCAAACTTGTTGGATCACAATCCGCAGGATGAAAGGAAAAAAAAAAATTGACACCGGGATCCCGACAATGGGTACTGGCCTGGGAAATTTTCTGTTCTGTTGTATTTTGACTTTATTTTCTTATTCATTAAAAAAATTGTTGATCCTTATCCAGTAAACCACAATCCACAAATTTTCACACCCCGTTTAAACAAACAAACAAAAACCCCCAACCCTGCTCCAATCTATCACTCAGGTTTCCCCCTTACTTTGGCCTGAGCATCGTGAGAAATGATAGGAACAGAAGGCGACCATTGGCTGAGCCCTTGCTGAGAGGCAGACACTTATTCCTGCATTAACTCACTGAATCCCCACATCTGTGCTAAGGGTAGATGCTATTAACAGCCCCATTCCCCAGCAGAGAAAACTGAGGCACAGACAGGTTAAGTAACTGGTTCTAGGTCACACAGCAAAAATTGGTAGAGAACGTTTTCGAACCTAAGCCATTTGACCCTGAAATCCAAAGAGACG
This sequence comes from Micronycteris hirsuta, assembly GCA_004026765.1. Classification (NCBI taxonomy): domain Eukaryota; kingdom Metazoa; phylum Chordata; class Mammalia; order Chiroptera; family Phyllostomidae; genus Micronycteris; species Micronycteris hirsuta. The sequence goes on from PVJI01002047.1 coordinate 26,652, forward strand.
CTGACGTGCTGGGTGAATGGCGCCCCACTCACCTCCACCAGCTGATGCCAGTGTTCCACGGGCTTGCGCGGGTTGGCCAGCATCTCTGCCCAGTGCTCGCGGCCGTGAGGGTCGGCGGCATCAGGGCCCACGCGGCACACGCCGATCACCTCGTTGTGCCCGATGCTGGGGGTGGGGCGCGGAGGTGGGCCATGAACATCCCGGTAGGCAGGTGGCCACCCGTCCCCGCTCCTGCCCCTGCCCCCAGGCCGCGCCCCTCACCAATCATAGTCTACCACTGCGATGCTGAGTCCCACGTTCTCCACGCTCTCGGGGGCCACGTCGAACACCAGTGCCTCGTTGTAGGTGGGGTTCAGCGTATTCTTCTTGATCGAGGTTTTTCGTTTCTTGAGCCGCCGCCCCTCACTGATCAGAGAGGCCTTCACATAGGGGTCTGGGGGTGGGTGGGAAGAGCGCTGAACCACGACTTCCTTCCTTGGACCCCTCCTCCCCCTCCCAGGGTCTCCCCCATGCCTTTTCTCCCCCAGTCCCTCCTCCCTCGGACCCAGGAGTCCTGACCCCCCAGTCCCTCCTCCCTCAGATCTCAGTGCCTCCTCAGACCCACCTGAGAAGCCGGTGAGGTCCATGGCTTTGAGGTTGGAGGCTTTGATGATGGTCACGGTGAGGCGCCCAGCCGTGGGGAGGTAGCAGAGGGAGAAGTTCAGCTCCCCGAGGTCTGCCTTTTCCTGCAGTAGGGGAAAGGGGTTTTAGCCCCACGCCCTACCCCCATCTCCCCATCTCTCCTTGACCTCTCTCCCATCGGGAGCCTCCGGGGCTCGCCTCCCTGTTACCCATCCAGGGCTCAGATTTCCAATCCACTTAACAATTTGACTCGGGGCCAAACCTGGTAACTCCCCAGCTGCAGCTGCCTGCCACCGTCCAAGACTATTTGTGCCGCAGGGAAGAAGACAGGAAGAGGCGAGAGCAGGGGTTGGGGTGGGCGGTGGAGCGGGAGAGACACACATACACAGAGAAATACACTGAGACAGAGACCAGAATACTGAGAAAGGTGGTTAGAAAGACAGACCCAGAGTTCTCAAGTAAGAAAACAGAGACCAAGACCGAGATCCAGAGTGAGTGTCGGAGGCCCAGGACCAGACAGGGGAGCAGAGGCTGCAGAGGGGGTGACACAGAGCCCCGGGGAGGAGCCAGAGCCCCAAGGGGCAACAGAAAGGGGGACAGAGACTTGGTGGGAGCCATGGAGATGCAGAGAGATAGACCAGAATGAGAAGGGAGGGGCAGAAACCGAGAGATAAAGAGACCTCCCCAGAGAAGGAGACAGAGGCCTGAGACTGGGACCAAGAAGGGAAGTCAGTGTTAGGGAGGGCAGGAGACCCACGTGGAGCCAGCAAGACTAAAAGGAGACACGGCCTCCCAAGCTGACAGACAGACAGATGCAGAACAGTAGCCAAAGCTAACCGGGACCCACGACCCACTTGCCCCCCGCCGCCCCCCCAACCCCCGCCGCCCTGCAGCCACATCCCGGCCCCTGGCCTCCCAACCACACTGACAGAGGAGGCCTCGGACCCTGGTTCCCCGCTCACTCACTCCCCTTGTCCCAGGCTGTGCCCTCCTCACAATCTTCGAGCCCCAACTCAGCTGTCACCTCCTCCCACAAGTTGCTAGAACCCCTGCAGCCCCAAGCAGGTGCTCCTCCTATTCCTCCTAAGGCTGGCCCCTGACAGCGAGTTGTGTGACAACCTAGACCTGGAGCTTCCGAGGACTGTCTGAGGTCCCCAGGTCCCAACCCTGCAAAAAAGAACCCAGTTGTTGAAGGAATGAATGAATACATGAATGGGCGAAGACCCTGAGTGATAGCGAGGGAGGGAGAAAATGGGCAAAGACAGACACAGGAGACAAAGCTGGATGCAAGGAAAGGGCCTGGGTGTGGGACTGCCTTGAGTTATGACAGGGAGAGAGGGGGACAGATGGGGGCCCTGGGGACAAGGATCCTGGAAGTAGGCACAGGCTCTCAGAGGCTGGGCGTGGACTAAGCAAGCAGACCACGGAGAGCCCCATGCAGGGGACTGCAGGCAGAGCCAGGGCAACAGTTCCACTATGTTGTTGTACATATGGGGAAACTGAGGCTCTTAGAAAGAGAGGGCCATTGTGTGGGCAGCCAGCCCTCTCCTGGTATGAGGACAGGGCTTACCCCCAACACCTCCAACCCCTCAACACACACAGACTGGCCAAGCTGGAATGTTGGGAATCCCCAGATTGGAATTGAGGGGGCTGCGTCTTGAGGAAGGAAGACCAACAAGGGCCTAGGAGTGGGGCTGCAGGAGGGGTTGCCACCCAGGAGAATGAGGGTCCAGAAGGCGAGGATCATGGAAAATGAGGAAGGGGGATGGCAGGTCTCACAATCTGGATGCTGGGGAGTTGGGGGTGTCAGGACATTGGGATCCCAGAATGTCGAAGGCCTAGCAGGGGTCAGGCCACGAGGATTCCGGCGGAGACCATGAAGAAGCAGGATTAGATTCAATGACAGAGTTTGGAGGTCAACGGCTGGAAATGTGAAATGATCAGAGATCAGAAGGGTTGGGGGTTCAGGAAGTGTGGGAAGTGGAAAATCAGGAGATCGGAAGGGGAAAGAAGTTGGAAAAAAACACAAGATGGAATTCTGGGGTCAGGAGGCTGGAGGATCAGGAAGCTGAGGTCAGAGGGCAGAAGTCATGGGGTCATGGCATGAAGTTTTGATAAAGCTGCCTCGTGGGTAGGTGGGCGTCTATTATACTTTTCTTGACCATCCCACGCCAAGGTCGGGGGCGGGTCAGCATTTGGGAAATCTGGGGCCCAGGTATGATGTTACTATTTGACCAAGTGTGGAGGGCTTGTGGGGGTCAGTTCTCTGGTCTTTCTTGCATACTTGGCATATTTTGCAATAAAGTGAAATTTAAAAGAAAATGCCGGGGCCGCCCTGGCCGGGTAGCTCCGTTGGTTGGAGCGTCATCCCCATACACCAAGGTTTCCGGTTTGATGTCCGGCCAGGAAACATCAAGAACCAACTAACGAATGCGTAACTATGTGGGATAACAAAATCGATGTTTCTCTCTCTCTCTCAAATCAGTTTTTTAAAAAAAATTTTTAAAAAAATAAAAGAAAACTCTGGGTCAAGAAGTTAGAAGATGATGAAGCTCGGGGACCAAAAGGGGCCACTGACCGAGCCGCCCTCCACGATGTCCCGCCACAGCGGGCGGTCCGGGGGCTGCTCGGCCAGCTCCAGGAGGTTGTCCAGCACCACCTGGCCGATGAGGTCGTGCCGCGAGAAGCGGTCGAAGTCATAGACGCTGAAGTGCAGTTTGCGCTGGGCCAGCTCAGCCAGGGGCACCGAGAACTGAAATGTCTCGTTGAACACAGGGTTCAGGGTCTTCCTGTGCACCTGGAGAGGGGCGGGTGGAGACAGACAGCATGTCCCTCAGCCCCTCCTCCCTCAGACCCGGGAGTCCAGGCCCCCAGCCCCTCCTCCCTGGGACCCAGAGTCCAGCCCTCCGCGCCGGACCTTGGTCTGGAATTTTTTCTTGCGGTCAGGCAGCAGGTAGATCTTGACATAGGGGTCTGAGAAGCCGTTGGAGTCCTTGGCTGGAAGGTCCAAGGCCTGCAGGATCCGCACCACCAGCTGGTCGGAGCCGTAGAGGTACCGCAGGGCAAAGCTAATACGGCCGCAGGGGGCGCCCGCGCCGGCCTCTCCAGAGCCCGGGGCCCCGCCGCCCCGCCAGCTGCCGGGTCCAGTCCCCTGGTACAGCTCCGGCTTGATCTGTCCAATGAGCTTGGCCTTTTCTTCGCCGCCTGGCAGTGGTAAGGGTAGGGCGGGTGGCCGCTCCTCACTGCTGGGGTCTGGCTGGGGGGTCAGGGTCTGCTGGGTGAGGGGCCGGGGCAGGGCTGGGTACCTGCAGAGGGGTGGGGAAGACACAGGTGTGCGTGGGGGGACTTTAATCTCTGCGTCTGAAGACCTGGGAGACTCCTCCCTGCCTCGCACCGCCTGGACCCCCTCAGCCCTTGTCTGCCCTTCTCCAGATCTCCCTGGCCTGTCTTTCCTTTTTCTGAAAAAGCAGAAAACTACAGGTCAATCTCCCTGATGGACGCAGATGCAAACATTGTTAAAAAAAATATTAGCAAACCGATTCCACATGCACGAAAAAGATTATACACCAGCACCACGGGGGATGCAACCCAGGGATGCAAGGATGGTTCAACACTCATAAATCAATCCGCACGGCACATCACACCCCCTAGCGGCTGGTCCCTGAGATGCCGCGCTGCATGCAGCACTGGCGGGGCTGGCTGGACCGAGACAGCCGGCTTGGGGACTCACTCCCCCTGCATTGTGAGTGACGTGAGGGCGTGGTCTGCCTGCTTGCTCACCTCTGTGTTTCCAACACTCAGGCCTTGTGAACTGCCGTTTGCCTCAGGAGCCTGGGGTGGGGGTGGGGGCTAACCATCTTTCTCTCCACCTTTGTGACTTTGGAGTCCTGTCCCCCAGCCTCCTTCTTCTTTTGGATCCAGGAGCACAGGTCTCCAGCCGCCGCTCCTCTGCCCCCCCCACTCAGGCCACGGGCCCCAGGCTCCTCCCCACCTCCTCTCCCAGACCCAGAAGTCTGCAACAGCAGCCTCCTTTATCCCCAGGATCCAGGCGTCCACACCGCAAGCCCACTATTGCCCCGGGATTCGGGAGTGCCACAGACGGGAGATACACACAGAGGAGGAACAGACGTTCAAAGTGAATCCCCACCCGCCCCCACCACCCCGCCCCGGCCCGGCAGCCTGTCTCACCTGGCGGTGGGTGCTAGGCTTGTGACCTGCTGATGGGACTGGGCGCTAGGCAAGCCCCCACCACTGGGGGGCATCAGGAGCAGTCCAGAGCCTGCCCCAGCCTCAGAGGGCAGCTCCGGAGATGTCTGGCTCGGTTTAACCCCAGCAGCGACTGCAGCTGCTGCCGCGGCCTCCGGATACGAGTCCATGTCCAAGTAGGAGGGCTCAGGGGGGTCGGAGCCTCCCAGGCTGCCCGGCTCCAGCAACTCCGAGAAAGGCGGGTGGTGGGCGGTGTGGGCGTGGTGATGTGGGCCCCCCAGCAGGGGATGGCCACCCAGGCCAGCCCCCAGGTGGTGCCCACTGCCCCCTACCAGGCCCGCCAGCCCGACCCCAGGGCCCAGGTCTTTTCGCAGGGGGCCGCCGCCCACTGCCGAGCCTCCCTTGTCCCGCCAGGGTACCCAGCACAACTTCCAGGACACGAAGAGGGAGACGCCCAGGAGGACGATGCCACAGAATGTCACGATGACTGACAGCAGGCTCACAGAGATGTCTGGGGAGAGTGAGGACAGAGGTCAGGGGTCAGGGTGGGGGTCACACTGTATCTTCCCACTGCAATCCCTGAAGAGCTAAGCTTTGAAAAATAATTTTTAAAAAATAACTTTTAGTATTTGCTGCACATTGTTGAAAGCAATTTATATATATCTTTGTCGTTAGCAGGCAATGCCTCTCTATAAGTGGATATACCATCTGAGATAGGACCAGAGTCCCCCCAAACACTCAGAGAATATCCAAGAAAAAAGAGTGCCTGGCACAGTTAGGCAGGTCAGAGGGCAAACCCCAGCTTGCTGCGTTGTTTTGGGAAAATATCTTAACCACTTTGAGCTTTACATCCCCCATTTGCCAGGTAGAAAAATCAGTCCTGCCTCTCTGGGGTGCCTGGCTGCAGAGTCCACTGTTCTCCACCATTATGTTACCATCCCTCACTATGTCCCAGTGAGTGGTAGTTCAAACATGACTTTTTACTAGAATAATCTTGCTGTGCTCCATGTATCCACCACCACAGCCAACACATTCTGAGTGCCTCCTGGGTGCCAATGTGCCTTCCGGAAAAACCCAAGTACATCCCAGTTCTTGAACCAACGGTTCTGGCTCATTCCGTAATTGGTACCAGGTGTGGAGTTTCTCAAAAAAGACCTGCAGCCCTGGCTGGTGTGGCTCAGTGGATTGAGCCCTGGACTGCAAAGCAAAGGGTCACCGGTTTGATTCCCAGTCAGGGCACATGCCTGGGTTGTGGGCCAGGTCCCCAGTAGGGGGCACCCAAGAGGCAATCACACATTGATGTTTCTCTCCCGCTCTTTCTCTCTCTCTTCCCCTCTCTCTAAAAATAAAAGAAATAAAATCTTAAAAAAAAAAAAAAAGACATTCTAGCCTCCTGAACTCGAGAAGAATTGAGAAAAGGGGGTTGTTTGGGAGAACAAGACAGAGAAGAGAGGAGAATCCTGAACAGACATCTTTTTCTCCACTGTCAGCCTGACCCAGACCCTCTGCAAGTCAAAGCGTCAATCTTCAAACTCTGCCAGATTTCTCCTTCCTGGGCTGGGGAGCCACGGGGTTGGTGAGGCTGTGGGGCTGTGTGCTGAAAGGTTACCCCTGCCCAGAGAACGGTGGGCCCTTAAGGGAATCTCTAAGCCTGTGGGACACCCTGCCTGAGCCTTTCTGTTCGCCTGAGAAACCTTGAGTCACGCCAGGTAGTCTGTGCAACGATGTGATTGATGGTGGGGGCCTAGGGTCACACGGGGGTCAGTTGACTTCTGGCGGGCTGGAGACCAAGGTCAGCCACAGAGGCAGCCAGCCACGTCTACACAAATGAGCCTGAGTTACAAACCCTGGACACCCAGGCTCGGGTGAGCATCCCTGGTGGGCAAGGGTTCGTGTGTGTTGTCACATGTCATTCCTGGGAGAATGAGGCACTGTCCGTGTGACTCCCTTAGGAGAGGATGACTGGCAGGCAGCCGGTGCCTGGTCTCTCCGGGACCCTACCCATTGGGTTGGCTCCCTTTGCTGATTTGAATCTCCTTGTTTTGCTCTAAGAAACTGTAACCGTGAGTCAAATAGCTTTTCTGAGCTCTGCAAGTCCTTCTGGGAAATCACTGAACCGGAGGGTGGTTTGGGGAACACCTGCATTGTAGTGGTGGACGAGACTGCCCGGGGTCAAGTTCTGGCTCTTCTGCTGAGCATGCAAGTGCAGCTCTCTGGGCCTCACTCCTCATTCCTGTCCCCTGGACACCCCGCACGCCAGACGCCGAGCCTTGCCCCGGTGCTCAGCAAGTGCGACCATCGCTCAGCCGCCTAGTGCGTGTTTCTGCAGGGCGCCTCACCCAGACGTGGCCATCAAAATATTTCCTAGCTCTTAGAACCCTGCTCCCTCCTAACCCGGTGAGACCTTGGGCAAGTCGATTCACCTCTTCCGAGCCTCAGTTTCTCTCACTGGAAATAGGGATTCAGTATGCCATAAAGGGTCCTTGTGATTCGTCAGTGAAATAGGTGAAGGACCTCGCATGTTGCCTGGTACACAGTGGGTGCTTAATAAGTACATCCCAACATTTATTAAATGACCACTGTGTGCCCAGCTTGTTCTAAGCTCTTCACAGGTGTTCTATCATTCGAATCTCTCGGCTGTCCCACGAAGCAGTCACTGTCATTATCTCCATTGTCTGGGTGAGGAAACTGAGGCACAGAAGAGTCACTTGCCTAAAGCCACCCAGTTAGGAGGTGGGGGAGGTGGGAGTTGAATTCAGACAGGTCAGTCTCACTCAAGAGCCTGATATTTTATAAGCATTTATGTGAGAGGTCCAAAGATATCGTAGGAGATCCACGGCAGCAGTGTGTGGGATGGGGGAGGCTCACAGGGCAAAGTGCAAAAGGTCAGGGGTCGAATGGACCACAAGCTCCTTCTCCTTAGGTCAGAACTTTGGGGGACCAGCAGCAGGCAGGATGGAGGCAAGACTCTAAGCGGGATCGGCCCCACAGGGACCAGAAAGCTGAACAGGTCTGCTCTGAATCTCTGAATCTCCTGGCTGTGGAGGAGGCAGGGGGCTGGCCAAGACAGGGGGAGATGAGGGGGGTTGCTGACCTGCATCTGGGCCTCGAGGATAGCCTCGAATTCGCAGGTCGTTGAACTCCTGGCATCTGTCGCTGGTGTCGGCATCTCGGACCCGCGCACAGAGGTCTGAGACCAGAATGAGCGCCCGTCGGCAGAGGTCATCCTCGTAGTCTCCTGACATGGTGACCGGTGGGGTCCTGTGCCGGAGAGGGGCCGGCAAGGGTGCAGGTGGGGACCGAGACGGGAGAGAGAGAGTGGATAAAGTGGAAAGAGAAAGAGAAAAGGGAGGATGGGCAAGGGGACAGAGATGGCGGGGCACGTGGGCAAGGGGATGGAGATTAGGGAGGGATGGACAAGGTAAATGAAATCAGGGGCAGATGGACAAGAGGACTGAAATGAGGGGTGGACAGGCAAGAAGACAGTAACAGGGGCTGGACAGACAAGGAGAAAGAGATGGGCGTGAGCAGACAAGAGGGCAGAGAAGAGGGACAAATGGACCAGGAGGAAGAGACTGGGGAGCCCACAGCGGGCAGAGATTAAGGACGCACAGAAAAGGGGTGAACAGACAAGGAGACACAGGGGTGCAGAGGTGAACAGACAGAATTTAGGGATGGATAGACAAGGGGACAGTCATTTACCATTCATGCTTTCAACAAATATCCAAGGAGCGTCCACTACATGCCAGGAACTATGCCAATGGCTGCAGGCCCAGCAGGGAACGAACCCCATGCATTCCCTAACTTCCGGGTGTCACCATCCACTGAGAGGTGACAAAGAGTAAACAAATCCACAGACACACATAAACAATTAAACACTCTCGGACTGTGAGAGGTGCTCCAAAAAATTAGTGGGTGGATGTGCCAGAAAGGAACTGGGAGGTGGACAGTCATGTGGTGGCGGTGGGGGGCTCGGGGAGTGCTCTTGAAGACCTCCAGGGTGAGATGGAGCTGCCCAGTGGGGCTGGAGTGGAGAAAAGCATTCAAAGCAGCAGGAACAGCATGAGCAATGGCCCAGGGTGGGGAAGGGTTTGGTGAGTCCATGGGATGGGAAGGAGGCCAGATGGGAGTAGACCGGGGAGAGGACTAGGAGAGAGGGATGGGTGGAGGCAGAGAGACAACGGGCGGTTCTGTGTGGTGGTGGCTGGGGAGAGATGGAGCTGCAGGATGCAGAGATAGGGACCAAGTTGAGGGAGGGAGAGATGAGAGGCAGGCAGATAGAGATAATGGGAAGGGCAAACTGGGGCTCAGAAGAGAGGAATGGATAGACAGAAGTCAGGGACTGAGACTTGGAATGGGTAGCCGACAAGAACAGGCTGGTGTGTAATTCATGGGAGTGTGAGAGATGGGCAGACGGAGGGGCAGGGACGAGACAAGACAGTGGACAGCAATATCTCTGAGAGAGAAACCGTGCACTGGAGAATGGATGGGAGGCAGAAATAAAGGAAAGACAGGCAGATAATGGCCAGAGATCACAGATGGACAAAAGGATACAGCAGAGGGCTGGGCACACAGGCAGGGGGTCAGAAGCAAGGTTGGATGGGGGGAGCATCAATGAGAGGGGGCCAGGAGAAAGAGGTGGACGTAGGGAGAGGGGAAATAGTTTGGGGCCAGGGAAGGACTGGAAAGGAGAGTGCAGGGGAAACTGGGGACAGACAGATCAGGGCTCACAGATGGACAGGTGGCGTGGGGGCTCTGCAGAAGGCCAGGACTCTGAGTCAGGCATGGTCAGACTCACCTGCGCTTATCCCTGTCGTGTCCTGGGTGGCTGCCGAGGCGGCGGCTGGCGGCAGCCCATGGGGGTTGGAGGGCGGACAAGGGGCTGCGGACCCGCCCCCACGCACGCCAGGTGGTAAGAGGGGGTGCCGGATCTGATGGCCGGGGCCGAGAGAAAAAGCTTAGTCTGAGCCTCACATCTTGTCCTACTCTGGCGAGCTGCTCGACCCCAGGCGACCCTGGAGAGGTCCAACCACCCCCTCCCACCCCTCCGGGCCCCCACCTCCCGTTAAGCTTAGAGACTACAATTCCCGGCAGGCCTTGCGCTCGCACTGCAGCGACTTTATAGGCCCAGAGCTGCAGGGTCTCCCGGGAGTTGAAGTCCTTAATGCCTCTCCCGGCTGCAGAAAGGATGGGAATTTTTTGGAGGTGGGGGGGTTATGAGATGCCGGGGTCCCAAAGCACTGCAGGGGACGGGAATGAAGTGTGGGACCTGGAGCGGCCGCAGAGTCCTAAGTCTTTAGGGGTTGTGGAGTGGATAAAGGATCCCACGCCCAGGGAAATCGATGGGCGAGGTTGGGGTACATCCCAGTGTTTCGGGAACCCCCCTTCCAGGGCCACGTGCCCTTCCCAGGGGCAGCCAGCGAGCGCTGCAGCACTCCCACTCCCGGGGCCGAGATCGGCGCGCCTCTGCAAGTACCCCGCCCCCACGCGCCCGGGCTGCCCCTTAGGATCCGGCTGGGGCTGGGGCTGGGGCTGGGGCAGGGGGGAGGGGAGGAGCGGACTCACCGGAGCCGCTGCTGCCGCCGCAGCAGCCCCGCACGCCCGCCGCGGTGCGCGCTCGGCTCCTCCCCCCGCCCTGGCGCAGGTCCGCTGCTCCTCCCCTGCACCCCCCCTTTCCCCCCTCCGAACCTGCGGCTTCAAAGCCGAAATCGCGCGGCCGCCGGGAGGAAGGAGGGAGACTTCCAGGGACCGAGGCGTCAGATCCCTAGCGCTCTTCCTGACCTCTACTCCCCCAGGATCCAGGGGACTCAGCCCACGACCCCTCTTCTCTCAAACGGAGAAGTCTAAGACCCCAGTCTCCTAGCTTCTCCCAGAACCTAGGATACGGAGCTCCCCCCAATCAAATCCTGGAATCTACTCCTGCCGCCCTCTCCAACTCCGGGACCCGGGAGTCCCAGCCCCGCCCCCGCCCCCTCCTCCACAGGACCCGGGATCCAAGTCTCCGGAGCCGGGTCGCTGGCGGTAGAAGGGGAGCCGGGGCCTCAGAGCCCGCGGGGGGCGCTGCAGCCCCGCCGGTGGTGTCAGCAGCACCTGGGTTTGAATCCTGCCAGAGCCGGCTCCTGCTCAGTCATCTTGCGCTCTTTGCTCTGAGCTCCAGTTTCCTCATTAACAAAATCTGGACCGTAAACCCGATTCCGAAGGGATCGGTCGCTACAGATTGGCGCCAAGTAGGTGCTTAATTAATTTTTCTTAAAAGCGGCAAGAAACAGTAACTGGTGTATTAATCACAGTTCATGATAATCGCCACTGACTCTGATCTGGGCACTGGGCTAAGGGCTATGAAAGCGTTTTCTCATTTAACCTTTACTGTGGCCGTATGAGGTGGGCGCAGTTCTGTTATTCCCATTTCACAGGGGAAACAAGTGAGGTTCGTGGAGGGTCAATCCCTTGGAGAAAGTCCAGACCTAATAGTCAAAATTGTGATGCACAGGCAGCCCCGTTCCGCAGGGAGAGACACTCGGAAGGAAGTGGGCTACGATGCATACACTCAGAGACATGTGCACAGATGGGCTTGCCAGATTCCTGTGCCATGTTCCCAGACGCTCAGATTCTGAGGCTGCCGAAGCACCGGGAGGCAGCTGTAGTTGTCTGGTCAGTGTGTGAGACTTTCGGTGCAAAATACCAGAGTTCCAATTCCAGCTCTGCTCTGTCAGCACTGCGTGACCTTGGATGAATTACTCATATTCTCAATGCCTCCCTTTCTCTATTTGTAAATAAGTTAAAAAACAAACAACAAAAACAAGCAAACAAACCAGTTTCTGCCCCGGCTGGTGTGGCTCACTGGATTGAGTGCCCGCCAGCAAACCAGAGTCGCAGGTTCTATTCCCAGTCTCGGGCACATGCCTGGGTTGCGGGCCAGATCAGGTTCCCAGTAGGGGGCGCGCGAGAGGCAACCACACATTGATGTTTCCCTCTCTCCCTCCCTTCCCCTCCGTCTAAAATAAATAAAATGTTTACAAAACAACAACAACAACCCAGTTTCCATGTCATTGTGTTATTTTGAGGATGAAATTAAATTTACACGAGGTGAAAAGATGCTTAGTATTTAGTAGTGTCATAATTAGTAATTACATGCTTTGTTTATGTGTTCTTTTTCAAAAAGATTTTATTTATTTATTTTTAGAGAGAGGAGAAGGAAAAGAGAAAGAGAGGGAGAGAAACATGGATGTGCGAGAGAAACATCGACCGGTTGCCTCTTGCTTGCCCCCAACGGGGGACCTGGCCCACAACCCAGGTATGTGCCCAAGAGGAAATCAAACCCATGACTTTTTGGTTTGCGGGAAAATGCCCAACCCACTGAGCCACGCCAGACAGGATATTGGAGCTCAGAGAGGAAAAGTACCCTGCCAGAGGTCACACAGCTGGGAAGTGTCAGACTGGAGTCCTGGCCACTGCTTTGTTTGCATCCAGGAAGTGTGAGGACCTTGACCTTTATTGCCAGTGGGAGTGTAGAATAGCGTAGAGCACTGGACGGGGACCCAGGAGACAGAGACGGTCTTCTGCATTCATTCAGTTTAACCCGTGCAGCCACTTGATAGATACGTGCCAAGTACCAGGCACGCAGCTGGGAACAAAGCAGACAAAAATCCCAGCCTTGGGACAGGGGGACATGATGGAAAGTCCAGGGTGCTGTGAGGGTGAGGAGGAGGTCATGGAGTGAGTGACATTTGCACTGAGCTCAGAGGGTGAGTAGGCACGAGCCAGGGGAAGGTGGGAGGGGGAGGGGAACAGCCTGAGGGAGAAGGAACGACCCGGGCAAGGCCTGGGGCAGGAGAGAGTCTGGCTTATTGAGGGAGACTGCTGAGCCCACAAGCTTCATGGGGACAGAACTTTTGGTTACTGCTGTGTCCCCACTGCCTGATACGGTGCCTGGCACACAGTAGGCACTCAATAAATATTGGTTGGCTGAATGAATAAATGAATGAACAAGTGGATGGATAAATAGAGGGATGGGTGGATGGATGGATGAATGAGTGGATGGACAGATGGATGAAGAAATGGACAAATGAAGGAAGGAAGGAAGGATGGATGGATGGATAGATGGAAGAAATGAAAGAAAAAAGGAAGAGTGGGTGGTTGGATGGGCAGATGGACGGGTGGAGGGATGGGTGAGTGGATGATGGACGGAGGGAAGGATGGATGGAAGGAAGGAGGGATGGATGAATGGATAGATGAGTTGATGGTTGCATGGCTGCATGCATGAGTGAACACAGGAGTTTGCACAAATATCTAGGGATTCACACACACATGTGCCTGGAACTAAATGCAGACTCACACCCACAGACATGCACACATGTGTGTAAATATAGATACACCTCTTCTCCTAGTGCTCCCCCTGCAGAGAACCAACACCGGGAGGAAGGGTAGGCCAAGCCGGCCAGGGCCTGCGTGGATGAGAGTGTGGGGAGGCACATCCCCTGACCAAGCTACCGCCAGCCCCTCCTCCCACTGCGGCACTGACATCATTTCTGGAATAGGAAGAAAATGCTGATTCAGGTATCTGTGTCCCAGGCTGTGTGCCAGACCAGGGAGTGGGACAGATATGGTCTGAGAGAGATGGAGTGAGTGACAGAGGGAGGGAGGTGGGGCTAAGGCAGAGAGAGAGGGAAGGAGATAGACAGAGAGACCCAGAGCCACAGAGATGGGGAAATAGAGCAATGGAGACAAGCATACACACACAGACTGAGAACTGCAGAACGGTATAGAGACAGGCACAGAAGACATCAAGTAGAGACTCATGAAATAGAAATTCAAGTTCAGACATACACGGGATGCGGCAGGGTTCCAAAGACAGAAAGGTGGAGAGAGGGTAGAAAAAGAAAGACACAGAGAGAAATGGAGAAACACAGAGATGCAGACTTTAGAAGGAACGGGGGAGAGAGGGAGAGCGAGAGAGAGGACCCCTCCAAGGAGGGAAGCAAGAGAGAGCTTCAGAAGAGGCAGCTAAACCAAGGCTGCACAGGCTGGACGTGGCGTTCAATGCTGTTCTGTTTGACTCCAGAGTCCTTGTCCTCTTCTTCACTCTATGTTGCCTCGAGAGGACCAAAAGGGACAGGGAGAATGGGGTGGGTTGGGGCTGCTGAGTCTGGGCACAGCAGTGGGGGAAATTAGTCACTCATTTATTCACTCAACATACATGTTCTGCACTTCCCTGAGCAAGGTGATGCTGGACAGGCAGGGGGGAGTTAGGAGCTGTCAGTCTGGTCGGGGGAGGCAGACACGAGTTTAAATCCCTGAACAAGACAGGTGGAGTGGACAGGGTTCAGAGGTCTGGGAAAGGAGCAAATAAAGAACACGCAGAGGAAGAATACAGACAACACAACTGGGAGGATGAGGAGTCTGAGAAGGCTTCCTGGAGGAGGGAGCATTTGAGCTTCTTATTAGAGGATGAGAGCATTCTGGCACTGAGAAGAGGGGAGTCCAGGGGGCATTCTAGAAGGCACAGCATGTGGAGCATGGAGAGAGGAATGGGCTGGGAGGCATTCGTTAAATAAAATAAGTCATAAAAGGTGACTGGAGAATGTCTAAGGGGTCGAGATGGGAAGGGAGTGGGACCAGGTCATGTGGATCTCAGGTGCCTGGGTGAGGTGCTGAGATGTCTGGGGAGCTGTGAGCAGGGTCAGCTCTGGGTGCAGAGGGAGTCCTCTGGAAGCCTGTGGGGGAGGGAATGAGGATGGGAGGGCAAGAAGGAGGCTGGGGAGAGGGTCCAGGCAGGAGAGGGCAAAACCTGAGTGGGTGTGGGCCATAGGAATGAAGAGGAGAGGAAGCATAGGCAGGAGGCAGGAGGGATAGAGCCTGGGGAGTGGTGGGCTCTGGGGGCTCGGTGTACCTGTGGTCACAGGAATGAAATATGTTCTCTGTCCGACAGGGATAGGCGTGGCAACTATAAGTGGCAGACAGCCTGATGGGAGACAAAGATATGAAGAAGCAGAGGAGCGCTGGCTGGTGTAGCTCAGTGGATTGAGCGCAGGCTGGGAACCAAAGTGTCGCCCATTCAATTCCCCGTCAGGGCACGTGCCTGGGTTGCGGGCCGGGTCTCCAGTAGGGGGTGCGGGAGAGGCAACCACACATTGATGTTTCTCTCCCTCTCTTTCTCCCTCCCTTCCCCTCTCTCTAAAAATAAATAAAATCTTGAAAAAAAGAAAAAAAAAACAGAAGCAGAGGAACTGAGTCCAGAAATGAGTCTATTTCAGTCTAGACTGTTTTCATTGACAATGACAGAAACATAAATGACCTAAACATTAAGGTGGAATTAATTGTATGGATGAGGGTTTCAGGCACAGCTGGATCCAGGTATCCCAATCCTCATCAGGAATCTGTTTGCATCGTTTGTTTCTGCTTTTCTCTGGCCTTTGCTTTCAGGCAGGTTGTCTCCTCACCATATGGCAATGTGATGGCCCCCCGCAGCTCCAATCTAGACTCCAACCAGCCTGGCAACCTCAGTGGAAACACACAAAGATCCTCATTAATAACAAGTTCAGCAAAAGGCCAAGCATTGTTTCCTTGATTGATTTTTAAGCTCACCCCTGAACAACTCACGCAGAAAATCAAGGTGCTACTACCTCGAAAGCAGGGAACTGATGCTTATCAAGCAGGAACAGTGGACAGTCCAGACGGAGACCATCTGGAAGTGGAGAGAAAAGAACTAGAGACCCAGGTGCAGAGACAGACTGGGAGGACAGACAGAAGAACTAAGAAAGTCCAGCCTCCTCTGGCACAGTTCCTGCTCAGAGCTCTGCAGACACAAAGAAAGGGATGCGTAGTGGGCGCCTATGTGGTTAGACCCCTTCACGCCTTAATTTAGGGCCCAGGAATCCAGCCCCCCAGCCCCCTCCTCCCTCAGACTCAGAAGTCACAGTCCCCAGCCCCTCCCCCCTGTAGGTACCATGGCAACCAAGTCCCCCCTGCTCACCTTTCCCTCCCCCATACAGAATCCAGTTTCTGTTTGAATCTTAACTGAGTCTAACCAGTTCCTGCGTGAGACAGGGATGAGCGGAGGGCAAGTGGGGACAGAAAGGGGATGACAGAGGGGAGGGCAGCCAAGAGGCAGGGCAGAGGCAGCCAAGAGAGAGGAGAAATGAGGAGAGATGGAAAAAGGAAACTGGGGAGAGACGGGGAGAGAGGAAGTGAGACAGAGAGGGTGATGGGGTCAGAGAGAGGCAGACAACTATGAACAGAGGGAGGAACGGTGGGCGGGGGAGATTTTGGGGAAATTGATAGAGGAGGATACTGGGGAGATGGAACCAGGGAAGGGGCGAGAAGTGGGGAGGAAGGGGGCGGAGAACTCAAGGGAAAGAATGGAGAAGAGATGGGGCGAGAGACTAGCAATCAAGGGAACAGGATTTGGACCGAGGGAGAGAGGGAAGAGGGCGGTGAGACGGGGAGAGAACGAAGAAGAGAGAGGGAGAGAGAGAGGTAGAATAGACTCTAGGAGTCAGGGAGAGATCGAGGAAGAAACAGGGAAGCGGGAAAGAAGGACCTGGGGCACCGGGGAGCTCCCCGAGGTTAAGGGAGCCAGGATCTCGATGTGGTCTCAGCCCTCGGATTCTTCCGTGTGGGTTCCCTGGGGCTTCAAGAAGGAAGAGGAGGCAGCAGGGGGCAGAAGGCGAGGGGGTGGGTGGCCCAGTCAGAGATCTTCTCTCCACCCTCCTGAGACAACCCCCACCCGCCTTCCCAGGATACAGCAGGATGTGGAGGCCCTGTGCGGCTCCACCATGGGCTCCCCCAGCAGGCACAGGGAAGCAGGTACTGAGCCGCGTCCGTCCGTCTGTCTGTGCGTGTGTCTATGCGTGTGGGCTGGGGTGGGGATTTTCTTCATGCACTGTGTCGTAGCCCTGGCCTGCAGTGGGGCCTCCAGTGAGTCACTGGCGTTCCGAAGAGAGAGCCGCCCAGACTCTTAGGTCGACTAGATCCCTGAACAATAGTACCCTTTGGGCCTCGCACTACATTTCCCATGAGCCTCAGCAGTCCCCTGGGGACCCAGAACTACATTTCCCATGAATCTTTGGGGCCTTAACTACTCTTCTGAGGCCATTGTCTCCCCTAGACCCCTGCCTTGGTCCCTCATGCTCTCCTTGTCACCCACACTGAGCTCAGCATCTTACCCAAAAGCCTCTCCTCCATGTTTGCCATCTTCTACTGGTCCCACCACTGACCGGATCACTGGGCCAGATCCCAGGAACTGCAAACCCATGCCCTCCTACAGCCATCAGTCCCCATGCCACCTCCCTGCCCATCCTTGCCTCTCCATCCCCACAGCCCTAGCTCATGTCTTGTGCTCTTCCAGATGGACCCTTTCTCCACGTACTCCCTGGTCTCCTGTTTCTCCCCTTCAACCATCACCCCATGCTTCCAGAAGGTTCTTTCTGACCCCAGCGCTGATCCGTCTCTCCCCTGCTCACAGCTCTCCTTTGTTCCTCACCACTCCAAGGACAGAATCCCAGATCCTCCGCCTGGTGTTCAAGGCCCTGTGTGGCCTGACACCAGCGGACAACTTCAGGCTCAGGTTCCACGGCTCCCTACTTGCATTCTCCTTCAGCACAGTGCATTCATTCACTCACTCATTCAACGTTTGTTGAGTAATAATTCATTTGGCTATCAGGTAATAGAAAACTAGACTTAGCGTAGTGTAACCAATAGGCCCTGGCTGGTGTGGCTCAGTGGATTGAGTGCTGGCCTGCGAACCAAAGGGTCGCTGGTTCCATTCCCAGTCAGGGCACGTGCCTGAGTTGCAGGCAAGGTCCCCAGTAGAGGATGCATGAGAGGCAACCACACATTGATGTTTCCCTCCTTCTCTTTCTCCCTTCCTTCCCTTCAGTCTAAAAATAAATAAATAAATAAAATATTTAAAAAAAGAGAATAAGAAAGTCATTATCTCACCTGAAAAGAAGCCCACAGGTAGGGTTTGGTTTGGTTGAGTGAGCAGCTCAATGATGTCATTGAGAACCCCGTTTCTACTTCCATTTTTTTTTGGTTTGGGGATATATTCCCTTGTAACCTCACGGTCACAAGATGGCTGCCACAGTTCCAGGCATCACTCCCAGAGGTCTTCATCTTAAGAACTCCCAAATGATTACTTCTCATATTTCACTGATGAGCACTCAGTCACCTGCTCACTCTTACCTCAGTTGCTGGCAAAAGGAATGACATTATCATGCTTCTTTTAGTCAGTGGTCCTCAACTTTAGCTATACATCACGTGGGAGGATTAAAAAAAAACACAAAACTTTTACCTAATCCCACTTCAGGGATTAATCCAATTTAACCTGAATCTATAGGACTGGAGTCTTAGCATCTATATGGTTTTTAATGTTTAGCAGGTAATTATGAAAAATTGGAAGGCATTGATTTAAACAGGATGGGATATCCGTGAGGGAACTGGAGATCAATGAACCTCCCTTGAATCGCATGGGTGAAGAACAGACTCCCCACCTTCAAATGAGGGAAGAAGGATAGAAATGGCTGAAGGAGTCTCCTTTCCAGGTGTCTTCTATAAGCACCTACTCTGTGCCAGGTGCTGTGCTAGGTGTAACAAATGCCCTGGTGGCTAAACACACCACTCCTCTGTCCTCAGCCCTCTTTTAGTGTCTTTGAAGGACGCTTTCTTTTGGAGACCCTACCTTACACCATCTCAAACCTAGACTGAGGCACTTGCCTAATCAATATAATTAGTGTAGCCCTGGTTGGGTGGCTCAGTTGGTTGGAGTGTTCTGTGTTCCAAAAGGTTGTGGGTTTGATTCCTGGTCAGCGCCTATACCTAGGATGCGGGTTTGATCCCTGGTCAGGGCACGTACAGGAGGCAAGTAATCAATGTTTCTCTCTCACATCGATGTTT
>PVJI01002047.1:45471-156266 GCA_004026765.1 Micronycteris hirsuta
TTTTTTTTTTTTTTTTAAGATTTTATTTATTTATTCTGAGGGGAAGGGAGGGAGAAAGAGAGGGAAACATCCATGTGTGGTTGCCTCTCACTTGGTCCCCACTGGGGACCTGGCCTGCAACCCAAGCACATGCCCTGACTGGGAATAGAACCAGTGACCCTTTGGTTCGTGGCCCATGCTCACTCTGAGCTACACCAGCCAGGATATTGTCTTTTGTTTAAAAACCAATGTCCTGCCCTGGCTGGTGTGGCTCAGTAGATTGAGTGTTGGCCTGAGAAACAAAAGGTGTCCAGTTCGATTCCCAGTCAGCGCGCATGTCTGGCTTGCAGGCCAGGTCTCCAGCTGGGGGCGCGTGAGATGCAACTGATAGATGTTTCTCTTGCACATTGATGTTTCTTTCCCTCTCTTTCTCTCTCTCTCCCCCTCTCTCTAAAAAATAAATTAAAAATCTTGTCCCTGATCTGGGTAGAGTTGCACCTGGCTTGGTGGTGCTTGTCTCATTATCAGCCAGGGACAAAGTAAGTCCTTGTTTATCCCAGTTTTGCTTTTGGTCTGTGCCCATGCCTAGTTCATACCTTGGACACATGGATTACTTGGGGTGGGGGGGGAGGCGGGATTAAAAATCTTAAAAAAAAAAAAGACCAGCGTCCTGAGGCAGGAGAGGGGACATGGGGAGTTCCAGCCACAGAAGGCATTGCTTCTGGAATGCAGCCAATGGGGATGACCGTGCGCCTGACCAGGCTTAAGACAACAGCAGGATCAGACCATGTGTGGTCTCGTGAGCCACAGGGAGAACTTCGGACTTAATTTGCCTCCAGGATAATTGGGATACTCCAATTGAGAAGTCTTGGGAGGGAGTAGGTCTATATTTCTAAATGCTATTCCGATGAGGTGACTAGAGAGAGAGAGGAATTAGAGGGCTGTTGTGTAGACAAGAGCGGGGTGAGAGGCAGCAGACTGAGGGGCTGGGGACACAGGCTCTGGATCCAGACACCTTGATTTGAATCCTGATTCTATCACGTTGGGCTGTGTGACCTTGGGCAAGCCACTGAGCCTCCCTGTGCCCCGCTTCATCATTTGTTAAACTACACCATCTCAGAAAGTTGCCGTGAGACAAGTTTTGAAAGTGCTTGGCTTTTTAAAAGGGACTGTAGATTCGTAGTTCTTTTTATTGTCATGTGGACAGATTCTAGAAGGAGACCACTGCGTGGGAGACATGGAGGGCAGGCCAGTATGGCTGGAGGAGAATGACCAGAGAGGTCAACAGGGGTAACCACACACAGGGCAGGTGCTTCTCAAAGGGGAGCTTGTGAAAATGCAGATTCTGATCCAGTAGGTCTGGGGTGGCCCCTGAAATGCTATGTTCCAAACTATGAGACTTGACCCTGAAGGCAGAAGGAAGCCTCTGAGGATTGGTAAGCATGGGATGCAGAGACTTGAAAACCACCCTGTGAGAACATGTGTGAGGTGGGAGGATGGGGGAGGGGTCAGAAAAGGGGACTTACTGTTGGCCAGGCTGGTGTAGCTCAGTGGATTGAGTGCAGGTTGGGAACCAAAAGGTCCCAGTTCGATTCCCAGTTGGGGCACATGCCTGGGTTGCAGGCCAGGTCCTCAGTGAGGGCCATGTGAGAGGCAACCATACATTGCTCTTTCTCCCTCCCTTCTCCTCTCTCTAAAAATAAGTAAATAAAATCTTAAAAAAAAAGAAAAAAGAAAAGGGGACTTACTGGGGTACAAGCTAAGCTTTGTCGATGCCCTGAAGTCAAAGCCACCCAGGAGCATAGTTGTGATGTAGCCAAGTGCTGGAAACAGCCTGTCCCGGCTCACAAGAGCCCATTGTTGAGTTTTGCAAACTGGCTGTTAAAACAGTGGGCAGCATGAAACGGGTTGTGGTGGGAGTATTGACATAATGCAAACTGACAAGTGCTGCAGCCTGTGTGTTGGGGGGGAGGAGCACACCACGGAATTTCTTGACTTGTGGTGAAGGAGACCCTACACATGCAACATCTGAGTAAGGGGGTGTCAGAGAAAAAAAATTCTATAGGAGCTGGGCTGACTTTGGTGACTTTGGGAGAGTTGGGGGAAGCAGGGCTGTGCTCTGGATCAGAGGCGGGCAAGAAGTGGAGGCAGGAGAAGTGAATGGAGCAAACACTGGCTGGAAAAGCAGCAGCATCAGCTCTGAGTCAAGAGCGGGCTGTTCGGTCATTTTTTGTGGTTTGGGCAGTGTTTGCATTTTGTTGTGTGGAGACATGATTCTGGAGTGATCTTATTGTTATCTTGGTCCATCGTGGTCACAGAGGGGGCCTTGGTGGATGTTGGCGTTCTGTGAAATGGTTTATGTCAACAGGAGAGCACCAGAGCCAGACTGGAATGCCAGGCCAGCTCCTGGCTCTCAGGGGCTGCATTCCACGTGGTTCAGCTGCTGTAACAAAGAGACCCCCAAACACACTGGCATTAGGAAGATGGTTTATTTCTCTCCTGTGTAATGCGAAGCAGGTGTTCCAGATGGGTGAGACATGCCATCCCATCAGATGATGCAGGGACCCAGGTTCCCTCCGTACCATATTGTGACGGCTCCATCATCTTTAGCATGGTTGAAGCTGGCTTATGTCCACATCCACATTCTGGTTTAACGGAAGGGACAACTAGTGTAGATGAACAATCTTCTTTTAAGCAAATTACTCCAAAGATGCATCCTCATCCCCTCTAACCTTGGGGGTGAGAACTTGGTCCCGTGGCCACACCTAGCTGCAAGGGAGCCTGGTAACTGTTGCCTCTAGCTGGGCGGCCATGTGCAGGGTAAAACTCTAGGAATGTAGAAGGGAAAAAGGGCTTATGTGGAGCAACTAGCAGCTAGCCATAAAGAACCAGTTAGCTGACTGTGGGGTGGTCTAGAAGGGCCCAGGTTTGAGAGCTGTTATCAGTCAAGTTCTAATAAGGCATTTTCCGAGAGTGTTGGAAAAACCACAGGCTGGATTCAAATGATGCTGCTGGAGCAAAGTGACACTGTCAAGAAGTGAGGCTGGGGTGACTGCCATGGGAAGCAAAGAAAGGTCAAGTCCCTTCCTCTTCCTCCTGCCTTTCAGTCTCCCTCCAGCACCACCTTTAGGTAAAGCCTAATAGGAATCTAATAAGAACCCAGCTGTCGGAGACGAAACGGGGTTCGCAGAGCCTGGTGTGGAAGGGTGGTGTTTGAAGCTCAGAGACAGCAGCTTCATAACAACAGCTATTCTGGGGTGGCATGGACAGCGCTTGGTGTTGCCCATTTAAGCGGAATAATGGGCGAGGAGTACTCAGGGCAGCTGACGCTGGGTTCTCCATCCCTAGGAGCGCTCCTTGCGGAATTCTCAGAAGAGACGCAGGCTTGGAGCCTGGGCAGGCCCACCAAGGCCTCGTGAGTGATCCCCTGCCCCATGGTTTCTGACTTCAGCTCCCTGGAGTGCGATGACAGCGACCCCTGGCCTTGGGGGTCCTTGCCTGTTCACTTTCTCCCCAGGAAGCAGTACCTGCGCCGGGTCCTTGCAGAATATGAGGCGCTAGACCGCGAGCTCCCGTGCATCCGGAAGTTCCCCATGCCACCCACAGCTCAGCCCCTCTGCCTGTGCATGGAGACCTCAGTGAGTGGCCCCCAGCCCTTGTAGCATTGGGTGGGGTGGTGGAAAGTGCACAGTTATGGAGCCAGGTGGGCAGAATCTGAATCCAGGCTCTGGGGCTTACCAGTTGTGGGCTTGGCACCTTGACAGGTTGCTGAAAATTGACTGAATTTGTCAGACTCAGTCATCAAATGTATCACTGCTGATCCCAGAGAGGCAGAGAGATGGAGAGAACGAGGGATACAGAAGAGGAGAGATTGAAACACAAAGAGCCCTGGCTGGTGTCGCTCCGTGGATTAAGTAGCTGGCCTGTGAACCAATGGGTTACTGGTTCAATTCCCAGTCAGGGCACAGGCCAGTAGGGGGCATGTGAGAGGCCACCACACATTGATGTTTCTTTCCCTCTCTTTCTCCTGCCCTTCCTCTCTTTCTAAAAATAAATAAATGAAACCTTAAAAAAAAAAAAGGCAAAGAGAAGGGAGACTGAGGGCAAAGGGAGTCCTGCTAATTCATCTACGATGAAATTCTGTCAACTTTACAGATACAGCAAAAACATAACAACGTCCCATGTTTTTAGTAGAGTCAAGCCAACTGGTCATTCAGGGTACAAATCCTTTGGCAGTGCCTGACCGAAGTCAGAGGAGGTGTCTCAGTTAGGGTCTCACTCGTGCCAAAGTTGAGTGAGAAGAGTGGACGTGCAGGGGACATTTCCTGTGTGTCCCTCAGCTGATTTGGGTGACTTTACCCCAACACAAGGATTGCTGTCGGTATTTTAGGGACAAATCCCCACCCCATTGCTCCTCTTCTTTATGGCTTTGAACGTGGAACCGTCTCTCCTCCCACGCACCCACCCAAGGCTTGCCTTCCTGGAGGAGACCAGCTTCACGACTTCGGTTTAGTTCCTCAGCAATTTTATACACTATGACCACGGCATGACCTTCGACGTGCTGAAAATGTGATGGTGATTACTATTTATTTCTGAATGTTAAATAGATTCACCAGAAGTCAAAACCCCCTAGGATCCTTCGTTTTTGACAACTGAACATTCCTTAAAATGCTAATACGAATATAAAAGGAAAAGTGTGAGACTTAAATCCTTGCGGAAATCTCCAAGAGCTGCTAAAATCTTGCCATCCAATGCAGGTTGCTGGGGTTTTCAGTAGATTGGCAAAGCTGGCCAAATTGGTGAATCATTCGGCCAACTGTCCATTGACTTTTGACAAATCAGCTTGGTGAGAATTGATTTTTTTTGAGAATGACCCTGAATGACAGTAGATGCCTTTCTACCCGAGAGATGCCTGTTCTCCCTACTTTGCCAAGAGGGACAGGACCCTTGGATCAGGTGTGATACTTGCCCCTCAAATGCCACCTGGGATTCTGGGGTTCTGCAGGTAGGGTTTAGGGCGGGGACTTCTGAACCCGGAGTGAACCCGCTGTCATGGGCTGAGGTTCTCTCTCCGACTTCCCAGCCTGAGGAGGACCTTACCCACCTGGAGGTGCTGGAGGCGCTGGAGGCCGAATTACCCGGAGCCATGGACAGCGGCCGCGTATGCAGCATCCGCTTTGAGAACATGAACGTCATCTGCGGGACTGCGGGGCGCAGGGACCGGTGAGCCCGCGGCTACCGTGGGACCTGGAGCGACCGGCAGGAGGGGGGCGACGGAGAGCCGGGGCGGGACCTAGAGGGCCGCTTAGGGGCGGGGCGGAGAGGAGGCGGGGCCGTTGAGGGTGGTGTCCAGTGAGGACGCGGGGAGCGGGCTGAGCCCGGGAAGTTAAGTTAGTGGGGGTGGGGCAGGGCCTTGAGTGACTCCAGAAGGGCAGAGTTGATGTGGGGACAGGTTGACGCGGCTGACAGTGGGCGCAGGGAAGGGGCGGAGCCGAGAGTGAGCGTGGTGAGGGTCTAAGGCCAGGTGGGATCAGAGAGAAGGCGGGACCTGGAGGTGATGGGACTTTGATTCAAGTGAAGACGGAAACGAGCCAAAGGGTGGCCGGAGGCGGGAAGGAGGATGTGGGGGCGGAGCCTGGACTGAGGACATTTTAGGGGCGGGGCCCAGCGATTGGTGTGTAGTTGGGGCCGCGTCCCGGAGGGATGGGTATTCCAGGCACGGGCCGGAGAGCCACAGTAAAACGGTGGGGTTAAATGAACAAGGAGGCGGAGCCTGGCAATGCTGGGTGAAGGTCTGGCCTTGAGCGGCAGCTTGAAAGGGCGGTTTGACCGCGATTAGAGGACAAAACCAGGCCGAGAGATGACGGGTTCTAGAATGAGGGTCGAAGTATATAGGTTGACCTCGGCGAGAGGTCAGGGATAGAGAGAGGCTTAGGGACGGGATGATGGGTTGAGGGACCGGAGTCAGTAAACGCACAGGGTCCAGGCAGGGCCATTTCGACAATCAAAGGCAGGGCTGGCAACACCAGCGGTTACCCTTCCGTCTCCACCCGCCCCTCTTCCCTTGGCTCGCCCCGTCGCAGGTGGCTCATCACGGTCACGGACTTCCAGACCCGCTCCCGCCTGCTGCGCTCCGGGCTCCGCCTCCGCGGGTTAGCGCACCCGCTAGCTCGCCACGACGAACTGATGCTGAGCGATTACCGCCTGCACCTGCGCCGCTCCCTGGTCCGACGGCGCATGCTTGAGGCTCTCGGGGCGGAGCCAACTGAGGAGGACTGACCAGTGGGGCCAGGCTCCGGCTGCGCTTGCGCACTGCCTAGCTGGTTCGGGCGATTCCCGCGGAACCCCGGAGCAAAGGGGGTGTTGCCTCCCCAGGAAGGAGGCGGGGCCAGCTCGAGGGGGTGGATACTGTGAGTTTAATTATAAAGAATGACCTGGTACAAAAGCCATTTCTCTCTGCAAAATCTTGGTGGAGAGTCCGGGGAGATGATGGGGGGTAGGGACGAACCCCCATAATATAATCCTGTTTTACTAATCTTCCCCCAGTCCCTGCAAATGGACGCCTAGGTCCCAATCTCTTGAGGGATGAACTGAGGCCCGCGAGAGGGAGGACGCCGGGGCTTTCTACGTGTGCCGATCCCTGTCTCAGCGAGAACCAGAGGTCCTCATCCGCCCCACTCCTTTTCCTCCTCCCACCCCCCCCACCCCCCTTGGAAGACAATTCTCCGGGCTTTTATTTCAGGGTTTTTTTCTGGATTTTTTTTTCGTGTGAGTTCTAGGGTACTTTTTTCTTTTTTGCATTTTCTTTTGTTATTGTAACTCTTTTTGCTTTGTCTCTCCTCTCCGCCCCGCGCTGCACCCCCATCCAGTCCCTTTCCCCTCCCCACCCCGACTTCTCCTCCCCCCATCCCCACCCCCTACACCCTCCCCAACCCCGCGGCACCCATCCAGAATGATCAAGCCCTTGATAGACAGGCGCCGCGCAGGCCCCCTGCGGACGGGGGCATCCGACAAGGGGGAGGGGGCGGGTAGGGGCCCAGCGCGACCTCCGCCCCCTCATTGCCACCCCTCCCCCCTCCCACGACCCTCCCACAAGGTTCCCCGCAGATCCCTGACGTGGTGAGGGGAGAGGGCTGCAAGCACCCTCCCCCACATGGACGGAGCCCCCCCCTCGGGGGTGGGGGGCAACAGAGGGGGAATGGGCTTGGGGGAAGGAGGGGGAGCTCCCTTCTTTGGCAGCTGAACATGGGGGGGACCTGAGGGCGATGCCCTCCCCCCTTTACCCACAGTAGGGGAGGGGGCTACCCAGGGGAAGGGGTGGTTTAAAATTTCCAAGCCCCAGGAATAAAGGGAGGGGGGAAGCGTGCGGGAAGAAGAGCCATGCTGGAGGGAGAAGGGGTTTGGAGAGAGATGGAAGTGCTAGGGGGTGGGGGTCTTCATGCAAACTGGAAGGACAGATGGCCCAGGAAGGATGCGTGGAGGGAGGATGTGCAAGAGAGCAAAGACTGGAGCAGGGACAGGAGGAAGCACGGAGAGCAGGGCGGGAGTGTGCATAGGGCCTTCTCTTGCCAGAAAGAAAAGAGCGCAAAGGCAGGAGAGAACAGGCAGACTGCGAACGGCCACAGGAGCTGTTCCTTCACAGGGACAGAAGACAAACCTGACAGGGAAAGAAATCAAAGTACTGGCCAGAAGTGCGGAGGGAGCCGAGTGTGCAAAAGGCAAGAGGTGGCAGGGTTCCCCTGGGGAGATGGAGAAAGTTGCCCAGGAGCTGACAAGAACAAGTAGAAATTCAAGGGTACAGCAAAGCCACGGTGTGCAAGGACATCGCTAAAGGAAAGAAAAAGGCTTCGGAAGAGTGGCGGAAGTGCTGGGGAGGGCGCCCATGCGACAGCGTGCAAGAAGGTCCACAAAGGAGTGGATGGAGATGGACAAGGACTTGGGAAAAGCGGGGGCAGGGGAGTGGGAGCCTGGCAAAGAGGAGAGAAAGGAGCATTTGAGAGAGAAATAGTTCTGGGGAAGCAAGTGTGCAAGCCAAGTGGTACGTGACTGAGAGGAGGTAGGGTGAGGAGAGGCATCGGAGGGTCACTGTGACAGGCAAAGGCAGGGGTGGGGGGAGAGTAAGGATGTTGGGGTTCAAGAATAAGAGAAAGTGCTTAAAGAAAATACAGACAAGCGTGTTAGGAGAAGTGCCCGGGATAGCGAGTGTGCAAGGGTTGAACGAAGAGAAGGGTATTCCAGAGAATGAATGTGTGCACAGAGCCTGTGAGTGGGTCAGGGAAAGGGTGTCCCAAGTGTGTCTGCAGCAAGGGCCCAGAGATTTTCGGAAGTGAGGTGTGACAGGGTGGACGCTGAGGGGAGAGCCTTTAAGCGAGAGTTGGAGTGAGCAGGGGGACGTGGAGTGTGGGAAAAGTAATGCCGAGTGTGAGAGGGAGACAGAGCGGAGAGGGCCTCGGGGGACAGAAGTGAAGGTGAGTGTGCAAGACAGCGAGAGGGCAAATTTGTGCAAAATTGTAGCCCAGGGAGGAGAGAGAGGCAAGCAGGCGTGCAAAGGAGCGTGCAAGAGGCTGGGGGGCTGCTGTGTGTGCCAGGGGCAGGGGCAGGTGAGGGAACAGAGGGGCCTGGAGAGGGGGGAAGGGTTGTTAAGAGGGGCGGCAGGTGGTGGAATCTGAGGGCACCCCCTTCCCCTGCGGCCTGGGGGATGAACCCCAATCCAGTCAGGCTCAGGGCTGGCCCTCTATGGCTCTGTCTGTCCCCCCCTCCCAGAATCGACCCTTCCCTCCTTCTCCATCCCCTCTGAGATTCCCTCCATTCCCACTCCCTCTGCTCCCAGCTCCACACACACACAGTCTAGTATCAGCTGCCCCCTCCTGTGAGGTGCAAATGTCTGGCTGGGATCAGGCCACCTGGTGACCTCCAGCCTTGGGAGATGAGGGCAGGGCACAGTTTTAGCAGAGTCCCTGGCCCAGGGAGAGAATAAGGGTCAGGGGTCAAAGGTCCAGAGGCCAGCGGGCTCAAGGGTTCGGTGGACGGGCTGGTCCGCCCGAGCCAGCCATCACCTCTCCAGGAAAAATTTGAGAGCCCGGTCGATGTTCATGCGGTGGCCCACCCTGGTCACGCCCAGATCGACGTAGTCCTCCTTGGTTAGGGCGGGCAGGTGGGACCCATCGATCTCGTGGTCCAGGAACCGGGCCCGGTGCTCAGCCAAGCCCAGCCACTCAAGCCAGTCAGCCACGTCGAACTTGGTCCAGAACCCCAGAGGTTTCGCGCCAAACGGCTTGTCGGGGGGCAGCGAAAGCAGGCGGGTCGGCGAGAGGGAGCGGGAGGCTCCTGACAAGGCTCCACCGAGCCCCCCAGACATCCCCGGGTGCGGTGGCACAAAGACAGGGGCGAAGGGGTCAGCCGAGCCTCCTGCCCCTCCAGTGGGAGAGCCGCGGATGTCAAAGAGGCCTGGATAGAGGGGTCCAGAAGGCAGGATGGGCAGGGACGAGGGCCGGGGCGCAGGGCTGACCTTGTGCTCCGAGGCGGGCAGCAGTGAAGGGCTGGGCGCCCGGCGGAGCAGAGGCGGCCGCATCTCGAATTCCACACCCTGGAGGTGGCGGGTGGACGTGGAGGAGGAGGCTGAGGGTGAAGTGGCCCCAGGGGCCGCAGCAGCCGAATGGGGGACCCCGGTTCCTGTGGGGAGCGGCGGCAGAGGCGGTTTGGGCCAGTTCTGGAACAGGCTGCTGACGGGTTTGGAGAGGAGCGAGGACTGGGAGTCTTCCGAGAGTCTGGAATGTGACAAGGGGGCGCGGGGTGGAGGAGAGGGGTTCGGGGAGTAAGGGCAGGGTGAGACACAGGAAGAGGTCAAGATACAGGGAGAGAGGAAGAAAGACATAGGGGTGGGGCGTGGAGAGATGGAGAGGAGAGATGGGCAGAGAGAGAAGGAGCGAGGGGGTAAGATGGGTGCCAGGACAGAAATGAAGGGAGAGAAAAATGAGAGGACAGGGAGAGGGTGACAGTCAAGAGAAATGAAAGAAAAAGAGACATTAAGTGATAATAATAATAATCGTCACCACTTACTGACGCTCATGTGTGCCAGGCATTGTTCTAAGTGCTTTACAGATTGCACCTCAATTTAATCCCCACAACAGCCCTGATGCAGGTTACTATTGTTATCATCAGCAGCAGCACAGAGAGGTTAAGTAACTTGCCTAGGGACACACAGCCAGGAAGTGGCAGAGCCCGTTTATATGGCACCAAAGTCTGAGCTCTTAACCACTATTCTATACTGCCTTTTGGGTTATGGCCAGTCACAGCAGAGTGGAAGACAGGGAGACGGTGGGAGAGGAACAAAAAGAAGGTGAGCATTCAGGGGAGAAAGAAAGATGGAAGGGGACAGGGAACAGAGAGAGAGAGAGAGAGAGATGGGGAGAGGGAGATGAAAGAGAGAAGAAACGAGGGGAGAAAAAGGTTCCCCTCATCCCTTTAGCTCCCTCCAGAACAGTCCAGCCTCAGGGCCTTTGAACTGGCTGTTCCCTCTGCCTGGCTCACTGCTCCCCCCAAGTAGCTATGCCATTTGCTTCCTCCCCTCCTCCTCGGGTGTCTACTCATCTTGCCATCGAGACCTTCTCTAGCCGCCCCAATGACTGAAATGATTTTGTTGCCTGGCCTCTCCCTCTGTCTCATTAGACTATGAACTCTACGAGGGCAACATGCTGCCTGCTTTGTCCACGGTGGGGCGCCTCTCACCCATAACGGCTCTCAGGCTCTCAGCGCACAGTAGGTGCAAAACCAATAATGGTTTGGCAGCTGCCTAAATCCAGCATCCTCGCCTCGGTACCCAGAATACTTAAGAATATTCAATGAGCCCTGGCTGATGTGGCTCAGTGGATTGAGTGCGGGCTGCGAACAGAAGGGTCGTCAGTTCGATTCTCAGTCAGAGCACATGCCTGGGTTGCAGGCCAGGTCCGAGTGGGGGCCACGTGAGAGGCAACCACACGGTGATGTTTCCCTCCCTCCCCTTCTGTCTAAAATAAATAAATGAAATATTAAAAAAAAATTCAATGAGCTGCCGTAATATCTCAAAGGCCTGATAAAACCACATTCAAATACCAACCGTAAGGCCATCAGACCCTCAAACAGAATCAGAAATGTGACTCTACTTTCCTTAAAGCTAAGTCCTGAATGAACTTGAACTCTGTGTCAATCCTGGCTAGCTAGCTGCTTTGGAAAACTTTGGCATCCTACATTTCTCCATCGATATGTATCGGGCCCTCCCCCCTCTCACATGATAGCAGTGGTCTCAAAAACTCTTTTAGGTGGGTACTCTGCTGCCCTCCTTCTACAGAGAGGTGGACTCCTTGTCCCTCAGGTCCCCCAGGTAGAAAGTGCAGGGCTGGGAGCAGAACTACAAGCCCCGCTCCAGAATCACACACGTAACCACTGTGCCCTAAAGCAGCTTGTCTGGAGCCCCCATGGGTTCAAGGGACATGCAGGTTTCAGGGAATCTTCAGCACTGACAACCCGCCAAGGAAACAGACATCGGCGAGTGGGGCTCCAGCCCCCTGTGTTAGTAACTCTTTCTGTCCATCATGGCCTGTGGGTTGCTGTGGTGATGGGAGGAGACCACAGACGCTACTGAGATAAAAGGAAGTTTAAAGCACCTGCAAGTATGTTCCTTTGCGGGCACACTTCCCCGAGCCAGCCTGGTTTCTGTTTTCTACCACCGGGGACCCCAAAGGGACCCAGCGTCGGGGGCACGGCGGACTCTGGTCCGCAGAGCCTCGGCCCCTCCGGCCGTCGCTGCCAAGGCCCCGCCCCTGCTCACCTCTGCCGCTGCAGGGAGGAGGTCCTGTCCGGGATGTAGCCGGCTCCCCCGTGGTGGCTGTCCGCGCTTCCCCCGCTGCCTCCCCGGGCCCAGGGCAGGGCGCCACCAGCTGCCGAGGAGCCCCCGAACTGCTGGAGCTTGGAGCTGAGTTCGCTGATGATGCTGGCTTTCACCGTGGCCAAGGCGGAGGCCTGAGGCGGGGCCAGGGGCCCGGGCAGGGGCGGCGGCGGGGGGCCCGGGCCCTCCTCCCAGGGCAGCAGCTTCCGAGGCAAGGAGGAAGCGGTCGGCAAGGGCACTGGCGGGCCTTCTGGCTCTACAGCTACCGGACCCCCAGCCACGCCTGCGGCCGCGGGTCCCGAACAACCACTCAGGGCCAACAGCCCATCGGTTCCAGCCCCCGTCACCGAGACGGTGGGGCTCGTGGGAGTGACGGGGTCACGGAGTCCTCCACCGGGGCCTGGCCGCAGGCCTCCACCGGCGCCCAGGGCCCGGCCTCGGAGCTTAGAAGGAGTCATGAGCTGCGGGGGGTACGGCGGGCCAGGAGTACCGCTCCCCCCAAAGGCCTGGCCATCCAGGTAGGCCACGTACGTGTCCAGCAGCTCCGGTCCACTGGCCACACCGGCCGCACCGCCGCCGCCACCCCCCCCTGCGCTGCCACCGCCTTCGGCGGACAGGCTGCTCAGCGTGGACGCGCTGCTGATGGTCTCCAGAGGGTGGTCGCTGCTGCTCCGACTGTCCACCTCCTCGATGCCCGAGTCCGTGCCGGGGGGAGGGTCCGGCCCCGGCTGCGGGGCGGGGGCGGCCGGGGCGGCCGGGGCGGCCGGCCCCGGCGGAGGGGCGTCCCCGGGAGCGGCGGGCGCGCCCTGGGTCAGCGTGGCCACCTCGCTGTCGTACGAAGTCAGGCTGGACGCGGTGGAGTCCAGGGCAGGAGGGGCGGCGGCGGCGGCGGGCGGCGCGGGGGGCAGCGGGGCGGGCGGGGCGGGCGGGTCCGGCAGCGGGTGCGGCGGCCCCGGGGTGAGGGGCGACTCGGGTTTCTCGAAGCTGTTGGAGAACTCCAGGGGCGGGGGCAGCGGCTCCGCAAAGAGGAATTCGCCGTCTTCCACGTCCACCGACGGGGCGGGGGGCGGCAGGACCAGCAGGGGGAGCCCGTTCTCCTCGCCGCCCCGCGGGGAGGTGGGCGACGGCGGCAGAGACCGGCGCGGGCTGGGCGGCGGCACCGCCGGGCCGTCCTCCGACGGGGGCGCCCTGCCGCCCGCCCCGCCGGCCCGCGGCTGGCAGTTCTCGAGGAACCGCACGTGCAAAGGCAGCCGCTCGGCGTCCTCGGGGGCCCCCGACCTCCAGGCCTTGCTCACCCCGGGGTGCGGGGTGGGCGGCTCGGGCCCCAGCTGCAGCAGGAGGGGCCCGACTCCCGGGGCTGCGGGAGGCAGGCGGTGCAGCAGGGAGCGCCGGGCCGCGGGCGGGCTGGCCGGAAGGGACTTCTCCTGGCTGCCCAGCCCCGCCCGGTACCCCAGCTCCCGGCGGGCGGGGTCTGGCGGAGAGGCCCCCCAGAGGCGCAGCACCGGCTCGTGGTGGGCGTGGGGCGAGTGGTGGTGCGGGGTGGGCGGCGGGGCCTCGTAGCGGGGCGATGGGGGCCTGGGAGGCGGCTGGGGGGCCCCCCCGCCCTCCGAGGACTCCTTCAGCGCCCGCTCGCGGGCCGCCAGGGCCAGCCCGAGCGGGGAGGCCGGGTCCAGGGCCTTGCCGGTCAGCGGGTGGACCAGGGGCCGCGGCGGCAGGAAGCTGGTGAAGGCGCTGCTGCCCCCGCTGCCCCCGTAGGCGCGGTTGGCGGCCGCGTAGCCCCCGTAGCCGCCGCCCGCGGCGCCCGCCGCCTCCAGCCGGAGGTAGGGCTCGGCGGCGAACATGCCCTCGTCGATGGACTTGGAGTGGCGCAGCCGGGGGCCCGGGGGCGCGCCCGCGCCCAGCACGCCGTCGCCGCCCTCCTCGTCGCCGGCGTCGGTGGAGAGGAAGAGCGTGGAGCGCCGGCGGGCTTCGTTCTGCCAGCCCCCCTCCCGGCGGGCCGCCCCGACCAGGGCCGCCCCGAACTGGCTGGTGAAGTCGAGGGTGGCCGGGCCGCTGGGCGAGGCGGGCGCGGGCACGGGCGACGGGGACGGCGGCACCGGCGACACGGCCGGGCCGGGGCTGGGCGCCGAGGAGCCGCCGGCGGCCTCGGGCTGGGCCGGGGGCTCGGCCTCGGTGCTGCTGCCCTGGCTGCTGCGGCCGCTGCTGCTGGTGGACGGAGCCTTGATGATGATGGTGGGGATCGGGATGGAGTTCTTCTCCGACGGCGCGGCCGGCGGCGGCTGCGGGGACGCGGGGGACGCCGGCGGGAGGCCGCCGCCCTTCTGCGGCTCGCCCTCGATCTTGGTCTGCTTGACGAGCGGGCCCTTGCGCCCGCGGCCCGAGCGGGCGGGCACGTACATGGCCGCGCTGGCCGCCCGAGGGGGCAGCTGGAAGTAGCGCAGGGCCGGCGCCTGGGAGGGGCCGCCGCCCGCGCTGCCGTGGTGCGACGGGGACGGGGCGCCGGGGGTCGGGCTGGGCCCGCCGCCCCGCCAGCCGCGGAGGCTCGGCTGGGGCCCCAGCGCCAGGCGGGGCGGGGGGTCGTCGGGCGAGCCGCCCGTCTCCATCTCCGGGGGGTGAGGGGGGTGGGCGTGGTGGTGCGGCTGCGGGGGCGGCGCGTGGTGGCGGTGGTGGTGCGGGGGGTGGTGCGCGGGGGGCGCGGGCCCGCCGTGGTACAGGCTCTTCTCGCGGCCCCCGAGGCGGGTGTCGGGAGGGGAGGGCCCGTCGAAGGAGGCGGGGGAAGAGGCCGGGAGGGGGCCGCCGGAACCCGGATTGAAGTGCCCTCCGCGGGGGGAGGGCGTGAGGCGGCCGGAGATGGAGGGGGCGGGAGGGGTGCTGTACGGGGGCTCCGGGGGAGACGTGGTGGGGGGCGGGGGGATGTCCTCCGAACCAGGCACAGACAGGCTGCGGCTGAACTTCATGGTTGGGGGCGCTAGATAGGGTCTGTCGTCTTCTGCAGCCCCTGGGAAGACACAGACGAGCCAGGAGTGGGGCGGGGTGGGGGTGGGGGTCTCCCTGCTACCCTATCCCACAGAACTACAATGATCGCTTAGAGTAATAAAATAATAATAATAATAATAATAATAATAATAATAATAATAATGCACCCCTATATGGAAGACCTTCACATGGGTTAACCCAGAGCTTCCGCAGCGCTGGTGCATCCAAACCAGCTTGTGCGCCACGCGGCACCGAACCAAGGAAGAGGCTGGGGCGAAATTCAGCTGAACTTCCACCCAGGGCCAGGAGGGGGCGCTCTTTCCAACTCACACAAAAGCGCGGTATTAGTCGCGGTGGCTCCGGGGCGAGCAAAAGCTGGCTGGAGCCAGGAAGAGATGCCATGGTTACAGGCATCATTACAGATGTCTGTTTCATGGGTGGACAGACACGAAGGGCAATTAGCACGTCACACCTGTGATTTCACGGACAGAACGACTCAGGATGAGGCTAATGATTAAAAGAGGGAGTCAGCTGGGAGGTTCGAGGTGTTCTGTGGATTTACAGGTGGCTGACATCAGGTCAATGATGAGACACAGGTAGACCTCACAGGTGCACGACGCACACTGGTGGACTGTGGACACTGGAAGCCGAGGAAAAGCTGGATCCAATTAGCAACGCGACTCAGAGTCTAAGACTGGAGGAGTGATCTTTTGCTTGATTATCAACAGTCAGGGCTCAGTCTCTGATCCTCTTCTCAAGCCCCCGGCTACCCTTGACCCATGTCTCAGCTTCATTCACTGCTTCTCTGCTGAAGATCCCACCTCCGCCTCGGGCCCAGTCCTCTCCCCTGAGCTCCAGGCTCCTACAGCTAAATGCCACCTCCGCTGGTCGTCTCACTGGCATCTCAAGACTCAGCAGACCCCTGATGGAGCTCCCAATCTCATCCCACCCCTGGTCTGCCCCATCTTAGCAAATGGCAGCTCAGTGCTACCTCAGGACCTTTGCACTGGCTGCTGCCTGGAATGCCTTACCGCTGGAGATCGCCATGGCTCGCTGCTTCATCCCCCAAGTTCCAGCCCAAACCCACCCCTTCCAGCACTTGCGATCTCTCTTATCCTACGCCACTTTTTCTGTTTTTCCATAGCACTTCGCACATTGAACGTCCTATATGATTTCCTTGTTTCTTATCTTTACAATATGTTGTCTGTCTTCTCCTCAAGTAAGCGCCATGAAAGCAGGACCCTTTATAGCCTATTCTCTTCACTGACCTATGCCCTGCAATCTAACCTGGCATAGAGTGGTGCTCAATAAGCATTTGTAGAATGGGTGGATGGATGAATGAATGAATGGAGTCAAGTATAAGACAGAAGGGTCTCTGGTGGGGGCGACTCGAATGCATCTGGGCAGGGGCAATAATCTGTTTTCCAGATGCAGAGCCCTAGGCCCAGAGAAGTCAAGCCACTTGTCCCAGGTCACACAGCTCGGATGGGTAAGAGACAGGATTCAAAGCCAGGTTTGCCCAGCAGCAAAGCCTGAGCTCTTTGCCCAGCTTCATGGAATTGGGGTCACATATGGGAGCAGAAAAGAACATTTCCCGGCCTCCTTGTTCCTGCTGTGAACAGTCACCCTCCCAGCGTCCCCTTCCCCCCTGCTGGCAGCCCCAGCACCCACCCTTCTGGGGACATACCGATGGATTTTTGCCGGAGCATAAGCCCAGGTCCTGGAGGCAGGTAAGAAGGACGGTCATAACTTGGCTGCGACCGGTGGTGGGGATCGAAGTTCGACTTTGGGGTGGCCATTGGAGAGGGGAGAGAAAAGACAGCAGAGGGAGAGAGTCAGGGCGGGAAGACTTGTGCCTTCCATACACGGCCACCCCCCATCTCTTCTCCCAGCTTTTGCAGGCAGGGAGAGGGGCCTGGAGCAGGTGGAAGGGGATTCTGGTGGAGGGAAAGGTTTCTGAGTCTGGACAGTGGGGAGAAAAGAAGGAAAAGAAAGATTTTTCAGTTGACCCGGTGGGCTTTGCTTTCCATACTGTCACTCCTTTGGGTACCTGTCTCCGCTCCTGCTGTGACTGCTCAGGTCCGAGTCACCACCATCGCCTGCCTGGATGGCTGCGGTAGACCCTTCCCTTGTCTCCCTGCTGCCACCCTTGTCCCCCCCCGACATACCCCCTTCTGGTCTGCTTTCCACACAGGGAACTTTTCAAAAAGTAATTCAGGTCATGCTACTGCCCTGCTTCAAATCCAACAGTTCCATCCCGCGTCGGTTAGAAAGGGATCCGAATTCCCAGCGCTGGTCTTTGGGCCCCTCTCCTGCTACAGACACTGCCAGCACCAGCCCTCCAGGTCCCCTACCGGGATGCTGTGCCCATCCCTGTCTGCGATATCACCTGCCCTTTGCTCTGAAGAATCACCCCCTCCCAAGGGAGCGGATGTGCCTAAGCTGTGACATGCCCCCACTTCTGGGGAACCACCTGCAGCCAATGACTGACTGGCACGGAGGTCCACGGCAGGATTGACCCCCAAGTGCAACTCACACTCCAGAGCTCTCCGAGGGACCAGGGTTGCTGTTCTCTGCAGCTCATCATGCCTCCCTCAGTCCGTTACAGGTCCCCGCACAGTTGGCAGGAGATCCAGACTCAGGTGCCCTGTATGATCTAGTCCCACCCGCACCTCCTTCCTGCTCGCTCTGGTCGCACCACGTCCCCCTTGCCCTGTCCCCCCCCCCCCCCCCCCCCAGGCCCCGAGGTCCATCTGTGCTTTAGAAGACCTGCAAGTCCTGGATTTTCTCTCAGCAATGGTTTCCTCGTTATCGTCACAGGTCCTTTCCATCTTTAAGTTCTCCGCTCCACTGTCCCCTCCCAGTCACAGTCTACCGCATCTCCCTTGTCCTGTTTTCTTCCTGGCTCTTTTCTCGTCTGAGATGATCTCCTTTACTTGCTTATTGTCTGTCTCCTGGCCTAGACTGTCGGCTCCCTGAAGGCACCGCCTATTACCCCAGGTAAGATGGGGTGCCATCCTGAGCGCCTGTGATCCTTTTAGGGGAAATGTTGTCATTTCTTTTAAAATCAGAAAGGGAAAAAAAAAATCAACCTGGATAATATTCATCTTTGTACCAACACAGTTATAAAATAGAGATTTTTTAACTTTTATGGAGGTTGGGGCTCATGAAGGCAAAACTGCCAAAGACCCATGGAAGTCATGAATAATTGTTTGAGGATGGCAACTTTGTGGGTCTTGTCTGCTGAGTCCTCGGTCCCTACACAGGGCCTGATGCCCTATAAGCTCCTGTGAACTGAACGAGAGACTCAGAGGGAGCCCTGGCTGGTGTGGCTCAGTGGATTGAGAGCTGGCCTGTGAACCAAAGGGTCACCGCTTCGATTCCCAGTCAGAGCAAATGCCTGAGTGGCGGCTCAGGTCCCCAGGAGGGGGCACATGAGAGGCGACCACACATTGATGTTTCTCTCCCTCTTTTCTCTCTCCCTTACCCTCTCTCTAAAAATAAATAAATAAATCTTTTTTTTTTAAAAAAGAGAGACTCAGAAAGAGCCAATGTCAGGCATTGCTATTTGGAGGTTTCCCTTAAATACAGCGGTACCCCATTCTATACCACCAGCCCCCCATGTAAATATTCTAAGGGAAGTGGCCTTGGTTGACTGGTTCACTCCTCCACCCTCGGGGCCCAGCAGCAGTGCAGCACGTAGTAGGCGATCAATAAATATTTGTCGAGTGAAGGACTGACTGGGAGTGGCACAAGCTCACGACGAGACGGGGGGAGCACCCTGAAGGCGAACCCCCAGTCCTATTCGTCTGAACATCCCCATGAACCAGCAGCCGGTTGGCCCCGAGAAGGTGTCAGGAATTGTCTCCTGAACGCATGCTCGTTTTGGCTGGTCTCCCCCATTCTGACCTTCTGTGAGCAGAATTCTCAGCCTCCCAAGTCTTCTTGGCCTTGCTGCATGCCTTTCTCACACATCCTCCTTAAGCCCCTTCTCCCTAAGCCTCAGCTGAACATCCTGCTTGGTTTTCCACCCTGTCCTGCAGCTCCTGACGTTCTGAGTGGTATCAGGGAGCCAAACCCCGCACAAGAGGGGAGATTGGGTGGTGATGCAGAGAGAGGGAGAGGGGGAGAGAGAGAGAGAGAGAGAGAGAGAGAGAAGGCAAGTGAAGGGAGCCATTTCTCTGCAAGTCCCTTTGCTGGCTATTTTACATATAAGTCCTCATTGAATCCTCAGACTTGTGAGTTAGGGTTGGTCACACCCATTACACCAAAGAGGCTGGGGATCAGAGAAGGGTCAAGTCCTAGGTCAGCCAGTAAGAGGTGGTTACAGAGCTCTTGTAGAAAGCAGCCCTGAGTGACTAGAAAATGCTAAGGTTAAGTGAGAGGGAAGAAGGGTTACGAAGGGCAGAGAAAAGGGCTGTGACCTGTCAGAAAGGACGCAGGGACCACTGAGGGGCAGAGGCAGGCTGGGAGGACACCAAGCACAGTCCAGCCCAGGGAGGACCGGCAAGGGGGTGGCTGGGAGGAGGGAAGGAAGGTGAGGGCGTATCCTCTCTGGGGCCTGTGGTTGGGGGGGTGGCCAGAGTGTCACGGGAGGGCTCCGAGGGACAGGAGAGGGGTCAGAGAGATAGAGCAGGAGCCCCAGTGCCAGGGAAGAGTGCCTCTAACAGAAGGCGGCGCAGAGTGGAGAGAGGCAACAGATTTACAAACCGACGGAGGCACACACAGAAGGGAGGGATCAACTAATGGGTTAGCTTGACATCATAAGGCGTCAGAGTGGCAGAGAAGAGGTCAGACTAACAGAAGATACATAATTGATTCTGAGGAGGCGAACTGACTACCTGAGGGGCAGACTGACTCAAGGCGGGACAGGCTGACCGCCATCAATAAACGTGTAGCACCCACTCCCACGCCTACGAGGCCGCCAATCAGGGCGCCAGGGGCGTGTGACGTCATCAGCTGCTGGGCAGACTCCTTCCCAGCGAGTGGTCTGGAGGTCCAGCCTCCTGCTGGGCCACCTCGTGGGTGGTCTGTGGATCCGGTGCCTCATTGACCTGAGCCTTGGCGCTGAACACCGGCTGAAAGCTGACCATGGGCTAGGAAATTCGCGCCGCGGAGACAGCCCCCGAAAGGGGTCAGGGGAGAGAGAAAGGAATGGGAGACAGATGGAGAGAAAGACAGAGAGACAAAGAGAGAGATGGGGAAGAAGTGAGACGGAGATGCAGGTCCAGAGGGAGGAGAGACAGAGACTGAGAGACAGGAGAGGAAATGAAACAGCGATGGGAAGGAAGAGGCACGTGGTGAGGTGGGAAAGTCGGCCCTGAGAGACCCTGCAATGGAGAGGGCTGAAGCTGTCCCCCGGGGTAAGACAGGCAGAGAATGTAACCAACAAGCTGTGATAAAAATAATCAGAGGGAGAAACCGAGTCCAGAGGAAGGCTGAAACCCGCACCCATACAAAGACTGGGGGAGAGAGGATGGGTAGGGGACCCCTGGGCGTGTGGGGCTGGAGTCAGTGACCAGGTAGCAGAGACACTTGTTGAGAAGCCAAAGCCACACAGAGAGGAGGCCAGATGGTTGGACAGCAAAGCTCTGGGAGGAGACAGAACCCAAGAAGCGCCCTGACCCCCAGTGGACAGGCCTGGGGTCCGTGCCCCCACTGCTGGCACTAGGGGGTCTCTTCCCTAACCCGGTAGGTTTTATGCAGAGGCGTGTCTTTTAGGGAGGGCCAAAATCTCCCAATTCTTATGTTCAGAATAGTGGCATCTTGTACAATATTCTGCTGTTGCTCACTGCTGGGCAGGTCTGATAAAAGAGTCCTCGGGACCACACTGGGTCCCCGCCCTGCCCACCTGCTTGCCCCCTCTGGTCCAGTGCAGAGGGGGACTGAAGAGGAGATGG
Organism: Micronycteris hirsuta; assembly: GCA_004026765.1. NCBI lineage: Eukaryota > Metazoa > Chordata > Mammalia > Chiroptera > Phyllostomidae > Micronycteris > Micronycteris hirsuta. The sequence continues at coordinate 66,190 of PVJI01002047.1, forward strand.
AAATAGAAGCAAATAGAAGATGGGGACACAGAGGACAAGGCTGCACACCAAGAGAGAGGACACGCAGAAATGTCAGGAAGGGGCCCCTGCAGTGACGCAGGGTGAGGCAGATCAGGATGGCAGGTGGGAAGGGAAAGACAGAGCCTCAACATGAGAGGGAGGGCTTGTGGGGGAGAGAAGAACAGGGGAGGTCCCACGGGGGAAATGACCACTGGCCTCCAGGGCCCAGAGGGAAGGGAGGCCTCAAGGAAGACCTCAGCGGGGGGAGTGGGGGCGGGCAAGCAGCTGCTGTTATTGTTGGCCAGTGTTTGGGCACAGCCAGGGGTATCTTTGGAGCTCGGAGGGCGAATTCTGTGAGAGCCAGGATCTTTTCATGCAGAGAAGGGCTGGCACCCTGGCTGCCTGGCACTTCATGGCGGTTGCAGACAGTCACAGAATAAATGCTCTGATCTGTTACAGGAGACTCCACACTGAGCCAGCTAGGGCCCCTGGGGTGCAAGAGTCACGATGGGGTCTCCAGTTTGTTATTTTGCAGCCGAGGGTGCTCACCATCTGTCAAGAACGTGCTGTGCTAGGAGCTGATCTCATTCATTCTTTGGAAGAACCGGCAGGACCAGCTTTTGTCCCATTTGACAGAACAGGAAACTGAGGTGCCGAGAAATTAAGTAGCGTGGTCCAAGGAAGCTAGAGGAAGTCGGGATTTGGAAGCAGGTCTACCTGGCTCTATAGTGGCCCATGCGGAGATTTCTACCCTGACCGTGGTGGGCAGGTAGGCACAGAAGATGACCCCAAGAGCTCCAAGGACCTGCAATTCCCTGAGCAACCAAGAGCAGGCATGGAGTGAGAATCTGCTGCATGCAGAGCACTCTGCCAAGTCCTGGGAAGGGATCGAGGACCCTCCGCTTCTAAAAGTGAAGGAAATTCTTCCAGTCTGGGTACAAAATGTCCCACCTGCGTTTGGTCCCTGAAAAAGTACCAGCTCCTCTACAGTAGGCTGTGCACTTGGATGGGAGAAAAATTACATCTTTATTTTCACTATCCTCCAACTAAAATGCACCATTGTCTCAATTAAAAATGTAGGTCACACACCGTGGTAGTGTTAGCAAGACCTGCGACTACATCCCCAACAGAAGTCACAGACATTTCCCCAGCTCATCGCCGTGGCTGCGATTTCTCAAAATAGTGTTTGATGCTCCTTCTGTCTTGGAAAGGAGAGTCGCTGAGATCCACCACCAGGTCCCGCTGGCTAACATGATGAAAAGAAACTGGTGTTCCCATATCATCCATTTGCTTTTAAAAAAATATTTTGATAACTGTATTTCAGGGTAATTGGCTCCTTTGCTACCTTAGGTATCTTATTGGAGGCCTCTATAAGCATAATTCTTGGCTCTGTGCTGGCCCACCAAAGAGATCCACGGCTCCCACCCCCAGAAGCCAAAGAACCTAGTTTTAGAGTAAATGGTCCCTCAGCCACCAGGTGGAGGGTACGGCCTGTGAGAAGAGGGGTTCAGAGGCCAAGTTCGGAGAGCGGGACCTGTGCAAAGAAGGAAGTGCTCAGAGAGAGGCAGGGCCGAGTGTGACCACGGGAGGGTGAAGGGAAGAGCTGGAGGGAGGGGTGTACCCCTCACGGGGCACAGATCAGTGGGGACGACAGCCAGGGAGGGACCAGCAGGGCCCCACCGGAAGAACCACAGCTGTCTCCGCAGATGGTGAGCAACCTTGGCTGTCGACAGAACAGTGGGTCCAGCGGCCTGACTTCCCGGGTTGAAATTCTGACTCGTTCTGAGCCTCAGTGTCCCCACTGTAAGCGGGCTACCGTGTGCACCTCTCAGGGTGATTCTAAGGCATGAATGACGTGATTCATGTAAAATGTACTAAAATACTACCAACACTTGCTACAGCTCGCCTCTGTCGTAGGGTAAAGCAGGCAGGGCCAAGACAGAGATCACGATGAATATTTCAGTAACTACCACTTGTTGAGCAGCCATCAGTATGTGCTGGGCCTGCGCCAGGGATCTCTGCCATGACATTGGCTTACCTTCCCTGGGACCTATGAGGTGGGACAGACATGGACAGAGAGGGAGTGAGCGTGAGGCACAGGAATGGAGAGTGGAGTGGGGAATGAGAGAGAGAGAAAGACAGACAGACAGACAGAGAGGGATCTGGGGAGGTGGCGAGAACAAGGAGGAAGAGGATGGGCAGAGAGGAAAGGAGGCCCTAGAGCGGGAAGAAAGAAGTGGACCCCAGGAAGGGGGGTACCCACAGGACCGGCATTAAATACAGGAGCTCAGGAAGCATTTGCAGGCAAAGGGATAGAGGTCCAGCTTTGCGTGTGCACCCCTCAAGTTCCCTTCCCCCAAGACCCCAATCCCCAGCCCAGGTGCCTACCTCAGTGGCAAAGAAGCCCTTGGGCCGGTGTTTGCCCAGGGATGCCAGGCCGCCAGGCCCAGGACTCTCGCTCGCACTGATGGTCTGCTGAGCTGCGGCCAGAATTTCGTCCAGTTTGTCTAGGGGGAGTCAGAAGAGGGGTGGAGACACAGTGCAAGGGGAAGGCTTTGGCCTCAGAGACAGAGCTGCCGGGAGCCAGCACAGCGGCTTGTGAGAACCAGAAAAGGACGCCCTGGTCTCCACCCTGATAGACAGGCAGCCCCATGGAGACTCAGTGTCCAGCCCAGCAGGCAGGACTCAGCGATGGGCAGGAGTGAGGGCGAGGAACAGGACAGCCATGTTGGGAGGTGGGAGGTCAGACCCGAAAGCTGGGGCAAGGCTGGGTATGAGAGCATCAGCAGGCCGGAAGAGGGAGAGTGGACGGCACCGCCCAGCGCTCGGGGTCAGGGGCCCTGGGCTGCCAGGGAGACTGCAGGGGGGGTCCATCTTACTGAGCGCCATCTGATACACCGTCCGCTTTTTCTCCATGCTGGGCACTGGTGCAGACTGCTGCTCGTACTCTGTGGGCAAAGGAGGCCGCTGTAGTCCAGGGGCGCCCCGGGGCGGGGCGGAGCAGGCTGGGTCCGCGGGCGTGGCCAGCGGGTGTGCGCAGCGCGAGTGGGGCAGTGAGGGGCCGGGGCGGGGAGGGGCGAGTCCGCCGGCGGGATCGGGACGGGGGCCCTCCCGCCAGTCCTGTGCCCACTCACCACTCTTCTTCTTCCAGGGGGAGACTAGCCCGGGGGAGAGGCAGCAGAGGAGCCAAGAGTTAGGACTTCAGGGGGAGGCGAGGGGCCCCCTGTCTGGAACGCCCGCCTCCCGCAGGGCCCGGGGGGTGGGACTGCCGGCTGCCTGACCCGCCCGTCAGCCGATGCCAGATGCCGGACCCCCCAAGTCCGCTGGGTCTGGAGGGAGGGGGCTGGCCTTCCTTTCAGTTAGTAGGGGTGGGGGCAACCGGTGGGGGGCGATGAAGAAGAAGGGGGTGGGACAGGTAGAGAGGGGCTAGAAAGGAAACGGACCCTCGGAAAGGGACAGACAGGCCCGGAGAGACTCCAACAACGAAACAAGCACAAGAGGACAGAGGCAAGCCTCGACTCTCCGACAGACACCCCTTCCCAGCGACACACACGCAGGCCAGACGCAGTCGGCCCGTGGACGGGGGCAGGACGAGGACCCCTGGTCACTAACGACACTAACAAACCCGGGGGTGGTGCCGCCCCCTCTGCCCCTCCCCCTCTCAGCACCTGGGTCCCAGCAGCCCCAGAGGCTCACCCATCTCCTCCAGCTCTGAGGTCATGGACTTGGAACGCAGGGAGATAGCTGGGGGTGGGAGCCGCTTAGCCTGCTGGGGTGCTGAAGAGGGGATGGTGGGGGGTCAGGCATCAGTACCACGGGAGGGGGTGGGAGAGCTCCGTGACCCCCCCACCAACACCACCACTGTGCTTCCAGAGCGCAGAAAACAGCTGCCACCAACCAGCAGGATGGACTCTCCCTGCCTCAGTGTCTCCCCAGAAGGGTACCAGACAAGCAACCTTGAGGAAGGGAAGGCCAGTGGGGTGGGGAGGGGCGGTGCTCCCAAGGGTCTTAGTCTGGTGGCAGCGGCATGCCAGGCCCAGCCAAACGGGAGGGGGATCACCTTTCTTATGGACGGCCTCATCCATGTCCGGGTGCCTGGTGACCATCACCACCTTGACCATCAACGTGTTGCCACCTTGGCGGATCATGTTCACCACCTGTCGGTGGCCGACCTTCACCACGTTCTGCCCATTCACCTGTGGCACAGATACCCCCAAGTCACACCCGGGAGGGGAAGAAGGGGTGCTTTCAGCCTCAGAGTCCCTCCTGTCCCCAGACCCTCCCCACCGCGCTCTGCCTTCACGAAGCTCCAGCTCTCCCTTCCTGTAAGTCTCCTGGCCTCAGGGCTGTGGAAGGGGCTGGGCCCATTCCACTCACCCCCTCTCCCCCTTTGTCCCCCTTGCAGAGAGAGAGAGAGAGAGAGAGGGAGAACAATTGGTGTCAGAAAATGGCTCTGTCGTGTTTTGAGATACTTCAGAAAAGCCTTGGGATTAAATGCATGAGGAAAGCAGAGGCTGGGAAGCCTGGTGCCGAAGGAGAATCTGCACTTGGGCAGCCAGACCCCGGTGTGGATCGCAAAGGGGCCTTTGGATTTGTCACCAGGGTCCCAGGGAAGAGCGGGGTGCCTGTAGCAGGTGGGCCGGAGGCTGGGGCTTGGAGAGGCCCCTGGAACCAAGGGGCCAGGACTCACCTCGATGAGGAAGTCTCCCATGCGCAGTCCAGCTCGCCATGCCACGCCGCCCTCGTCCACCGACTCCAGATACTGCAGGGCCGGGAAGGCCGGGGTGGGAGTGAACTCCTCGATGGGGGTCTGCGCTGCAGATGGGAGGAGCCGGCGGGGTCGGAGGGGAGGGGGTGGAGAGGCCGAGCAGGGGATGGGGCTCAGACCCAAGTCACGGAGGCCTGACCGTAGCTGAGGGACCAGCACCCTGGGGTTGGGGTGGTAGGTGGGGTGGGGTCCCCTCCCCTGTCCATCCCCCTGGGTCGGAGAGCCTTTCTTCCATCCCCTCCCGGCCGACACTCACCCTTGGCCCCCCGGAGCACGAACCCAAACCCCTCACTGTCCTTCTTCTGCAGCAGAACTGTCTTCTCCTTAATGATGTAATCGCTGGGGGGTGGGGGGGGAGGAGGGCGGGAGGGACAGGGGTGGGGGGGGTGGAGAAGGGATCATGAGACTCGGAGCCAGGCCCCACTGGCAGCCTGCGCCCCTGCTCCGGGGCCATTCATGGCACGGAGGATCTCCCTCACCCACTCCAGGAGTGAGCGTCTGCTGGCGGCACCTCTGACAGGCCTCCCCCGCAGAGCTCGGAGCGCCTGCTCTCCCACTCACTCTTTCCTCATTCATCCCTCCCGAGCATCCATCCACCCATCCATTCAGCAAGCAGCTCCCAAGCCCACTGTGCAGCAGGCCTGGATCAAGGGGCGGGGAGCCTACACAGCGGGATCACCAAACAGCCCGGCTGGAGCCCCTGCTCGCCACGTGGGGTCTGCGACCTTGAGCCCGTGACTTTAACCTTTGGGTCTCAGTTTCCTCATCTATAATCGCAGGCTCCACGTGACAGGTTGCTGTGGTAGCAAAGTACAGATAGTATCCAGCACAGCGCATGCGCTCCAGAGAATGCCTTCTCGGTCTCCGGCCAAGTGTCGAAGTCGAGGGCACGCCTGTGCTCCGCTGATACCCCTCCCGACGCTGACTATATATAGACACCACAGCAGTACCTCCCTGGGTCCCCAAGCATATTGTCAGATTGCCTATTCAGCACTGTCCAATATGGGGGCCACTAGTGGCATGTGGCTATTTACATGCAAATTAATTAAAAATTAAACGGAGCCCTGGCTGGTGTGGCTCAGTGGACTGAGTGCTGGCCTGCGAACCACAGGGTCACCAGTTCCGTTCCCAGTCAAGGCACATGCCTGGGTCGCAGGCCAGGTCCCCAGGAGGGGGCGTAGGAGAGGCAACCACATCTTGATGTTTCTCTCCCTCTCTTTCTCCCTCCCTTCCCCTCTCTTTAAAAATAAATAAATAAATAAATAAATAAAATCTTAAAAAAATAATTAAATTGAAAAACTCAGCCCCTCAGTCTCACTGTCTATACTTTAAAGTGCCCCGTAGCCATGTGAGGCTGGTAGCCACCACGCTGGCAGTGCAGACACACAACCTCTCATCCCTGAGGAAAGTTCCAGAGGGCAATGCTGACTTCTGTCTTCCCTGGTCTATCTCAGATGCATATCTCCTGCAGGCAGTGGGCAGATTCTAGTAAAAATGCAAACGACCAGTGACAGTGGGGATGGTTCTCAGTAAGGCCACAGAAGTCTGCTCCCACATTCAGGAGACTCAGCTGTGTTCCATGCATCTCCATACCCACCTGGGCTCACTCAAATGGGGCCCCCAAACCTTGACGTCGCTGCCGTGTACTTCAACACTGCCCCCTTTTCCATTCCAGGCGCCCCAGTATACAGCAATACCCAGACGCCCTGGCTCCAACCCCACTCCCTCCGGAACACGTAAAAGCTCCAAGACAAGCACCGCGCACGCGGGCCGCGCCCTGCCCGGCGCACGCGCGGACCCCTCCGCGGCCCCAGCCCACGCTCCCCGCGCGCTCCCATTACCTACCCCCACGGATTCGGCAGAACAGCCCTCCACGAATACTCCCGTATATTTCAGTAACAGCCCCACACGTCCCAGTATGCTGCCATAACGCCCCCTCACTTTGATCTCAGTATATTCCCGCAACACGCCCCCTGAACACGTCCCGGTACACGCTGTATTCCGGTAACCGCCCCTGCCAGCCACACAGGCACCCCGTGCACGCCCGTGACGCCCCACGACTTCCACCGTCAAATCCAGACAGCCGTACCCCGGCGACGGCGCTCTGCCCCCGCGGGTACGCCGGCCCTGGTCCCCCCTCGCCCCACTCGTTGTAACTCGGGTGCTCAGCACACTCTCCCCTGCAACTGCCCTAGCTCGAAGTTCGCCACGGCCCAGCAAACGTGGCCACACCATACCCACATGTCTTCCTTTATATTCAGCCCAGGGCTCAGGTACCTTTGTAGCTGTGTGGAGGGGGTGAGGAAAGAGGGGGGAGGGCGGGGAATGGGTTGGGAGGGGAGAAGAGAGGCCCAGAAGGCGGGAACAGTGAGTGGACACGGCCAGCAGAAACTGGTTGGGAGGCCAGGGCTGCCTGCTCTTGACCACGCACGTGGCCGCACTTTTGTCCCCACCGCATCCACGGACAACTTCCTCATGTCCTTGCTGCCTCCGTGTCCCTTCCAGGTCTCCAGGGCGTCCCCAGGGGCCAGCAGTACCCTTCGGCTCTCCTTTATTCCTCATCTACGGCCGGTTCACTGTCCGCCGTGCATGCCACAACCCCCAGCATCCCCACACCTTCCCCCGGCCCTGGAATCTCTCTTTTACCCCCCACGTTATCCTGGCGCTCCACACATCAGCCTTCCCCAAACACCCCAATCCTCCAACGTAATTCAAGAAAACGCCCATCCCCAGCACAAGCCAAGAAGCAGCCCTGGCTATGTGCGAGGCAGTACTTGAAACCTTCACAGCTCAGTAACTCCCAGCCTCTGTCGGAGGGAGGCGTGAGTGCTATTTCCACTTCGCAAGTCAGGAAACAGAGGCCCAGAAAGGGGAAGCGATTTGCCTGAGGTCCCAGCAAGGGAACACCTGGGCAACTGCAGGAGCGGCAGGCACCCCGCACCCCCCACAGCCCCCACCAACCTCCAGCACATGTGCACCTGCCCCAGTCCACCACCGCGAGTGCCCTTCCGCGCCCGAACTCCACCCCAGGCGATGCCAGCAGCATAACAACAATGGGGAAACAGGCACCGAACCACAGCCCATGGCTGGCCAGGGTTCCCAGCATTTTACATTTATTCCTTTAGTCCTCAGAACAACCCCCTCGCCAAGGGGGCAGTTCAGGGCCGATGGCCAACTCTTCCCATTTTATGGATGAAGAAACTGAGGCACAGAGAGAAAACCTGCTCAAAATCACACCAGCTCGACTAGCGTCAGAGCCAAGACTGGAATCCTTCACTGCCAACCCCATATACCCCGACAATGTCCAAACACCCCCGAATCATCGCAGCACCCCACTTCCCTTCCCTCTCAGGCATCCCCACCACGCACATGCTCCTCCCCCTCCCCACTCCCATGACTTTCTCACCCAGTCCCCAGCCCTACAAGATGTCTCCCTCATCCCACTACACTATCCTTGAACTTCCGACCGCACTCTTGCCCCGCAGCGAGTCTCTGCTCCCTCCCCCTCACTGCTGGGGGCCCCCTCCCCCTCTTGGCACCTTGCTCCCGGCTCCTTCATCTCGTCTGAAAGCTTCACTCACCCTGACCACCACTGGCCCTCCCTCCCCAGGGCCCTCATCACACCCATGGGGCACCCCTCCACCTCCCACTTTGCTCTTGCAGGCACACCCTCCACCCCCTTTCCCAAAGTGTCTTCCTGTGACCTCTCCTTCCTCTCCTGCCCCTTGCCCCCTCCCTTGCCTTCATCCCACCCCCACCCTACCCCCCATGCCCACGCCTCTGCGCGAATCCCTCTGTGTTCCCCTACAGCACCCTAGGCTCCTCTCAGGCCCCCGGGTTCCCCCCACCCATTGAGTCTCTTACTCCTTCTGCACCCTAAACTCACTTCATCACACGCCTTTCCCTCCTGTTACTTGCACTGCATTTACTGCTCCTTCTGTACACACTGCCTCACCTCCCCCCCCCCCGCCCCCAATCTCTCCTGCTTTTCCTGCATTCCCTCCTTACCCCATTGCTCCGTGCATGCCATGCACCCTCCCTGCTCCGGTGCCTCCACTTCAGTGTGCCCCACTCTCCCCTGTTCCGTTCCCATCCTGACACCCTCCCCCCTCAGACCCTCCAACCCCACCCCCTGCTCCAGCCTTGCTACCCACGCAGCAGCACCGGAGCCACGGAGCCACGCTGCTGTGCTGCTGACTACCTGCCCTGCAGGAACACACACAATATGTGCCCCCAGGCCATCCCCTCAGCCACCCCGAGCGGCCTCCGGGCCTCAGCAGCCGGCTCTTGTTCACTGGATCCCCTGCACGGAGACTGCAGCAGCGTCCACTCCCCCCACCCCCACCCTGAAGGTCCCTCTCACACAGCCAAGACCCCACGGCCCAGAGCCTGCCGCTGCTGCAAATGGCACCCCCTCTGGGACTCGGCCCCTCCCTGTGTACCCATCTCCGCGGGCAGCTCCACGGCTGGCACAGAGGCCCCCGTGCAGGGAAGCCAGCCCCCTCCCATGCTGAGAAGTGGTACACACAGCAGATGCAGCTCCCCGTGCAGAAGCTCAGCCATGGCTCAGCACACGTGCCCCTCACAGGCACAGACCCCTGGGGGCAGGGAGAGGAGCTCTCAGGGACAGAGACGCATGGAGGGACTGGTGGGGGGGGCTGTGGGGGAGGGGACAGGCCTAGCATGGGAGGGTGGGTGTGGGGAAACAGCCGCAGTGCCTGGGACGGACACACGGACACACACACACACACACACACACACACACACACACACACAGTCCCCAGACAGCCTCTCTATCGCTCCAAGTCCCACACAGAGACAGACGCTGTCACACAGAGACACGCAGATGGACACAGCTGGGGGGTGGGCTGGGAGCCCACCATCTCCCCATCCTTCTCTCTGGCGCTGTCTCTCCCTCTCGCACACACACAGCTGTAGGCAGCCGCACACACGCACGCACACTGACACGGCCACACGGGCACACGCACTGCCGCTCAGTGACACGCAGCGGGAAAAGCGGAGGGGAGCGGAGGCCGGCGGGATGCGTGTGTGTGATGGGGGGGGATGACTGTGAATGGGAGAGAGGGGTATGAATGGGGGGACTTGCCAACTCCACGCAGGGGTGTGGGGATGCGGGGATCAGTGGGGCCGGGGCCTGCGGTGTAGGCGCCTGAGGGAGAGCCACGGAGGCTCCCCAAGGGGAGGGATCCTCGGGGTGGGGGCGCTCAGGGCGGCAGAAAGGGCAAATGGGCTCCAAACCCCAACGCGGGGCTGGTCGGCGGGCCTCGCAGAGCAGGTCTTGGAGGAAGAGCTGAGGGGGCCTGGAGGGGCCCGTGAGGGGTGGGGGGCAGATTCCGGGGCTGGGAGGGGTACCCAGAAAGCGCGGCCCAAGGGAAGGGATGAAAGAAGCGCTGAGAAGAGGGGCCCGACAGGCGCTCCGCGTCCAGAGAAGGTTAGGCGGGCAGTGCTGGAGGAGGGGGCGGCTTGGGGGGTGAGGAGGAGCCCCAGAGGTGAGGGATCAGCGGCGGGGGTAGGGTCGTCACGGCGGGCCGGGGCCTCCAGGCCGGGCCGCGGGGGAAAGGGGCGGCGCGCTCCGTTACCTGTAGATGTACCAGACGCTGCGCCGCCGGGGCCCCAGGGCCGGCCAGCTGGAGGAGAGCGCGGGGGGCGGCTGCGGCAGGGAGCCCCCGGTGGGGCCGCCCCCGAGACCCCCGCCGCCGCCGACCGCAGACAAAGCCATCGCCGCCGCGGCCCCGGCCCGGGTCCCGGTGCCGGCCGCCCCCGCCGCCGCCGCCGCGTCCCCGCTCGGCCGAACCCCCGTGTCCGGGCCCCCAGGCCCCGCCTCATGCTGACCCGCGCCGGGAGGGGGGAGGGGGAGGGGGCGCGCACCCCCCCGCGGGAGGGAGGGCAGGGCCGGGGGCTCACATGCCGGGCGGCGCGGGGGCGCGGGGCGCGGGGTCGGGCCGCCGCGGGAGCGCAAGGACCGCGGCCGGCGCGGGCTTCAGCACCGCGGACAGCTCCGGAGGCGGGCAGCCGGCGCGAGGCTTAACCCTTGGCGTCCTGCGCCGGGCGGCGGATGGGGCCGGGCAAGGGGGAGGGGGCCGGGAGGGGAACGCGGGGCCCCCTTGGCGGGAGAAGGGGGAGGGGCGAGGATCGGGGGGAGGAGAAGGGGAGGCACTTCCGGTCTGGGCCCCCCCTTAACCCCCCTCCCCCCTCCACAGCCCTCCCGCGCAGGTGCAGAGCGAGGGAGCGCGGGAGAGGGACGCACACCACACGAGACGCCTCGAAACCTCGTGCCGGAGCGCGCGGACCGAGCCCCGCTTCCAGGGCGGGGGGGGGGGGCCTCCAGGTGAGAGAGGCCCCAGCAGGGGCCTCACAGCCGCCCCCCAACACAGACCGACATACAAAGCACCCCAACACAATCTGGAAGGGCCAGAAAGGGGAAGGCCAGGACATTCAGACCAGGCCCCAAGGCAGAGCGAGACACCCCTCCCCGCTAAGACTCCCAGGCAGAGGGACATACACATACTACACGGCCTTGGAGACCCACAGGAGAGGAGAGAGGGAGGCACAGGCGCGGGGTCGGGGTGGGAGCAGTGGGGTGGGGTGGGGGCGTGTGCAAGGCGCCCAACACAGAATACAGAAGGGGCCGAGCAGAGCTGGGGCGAGGCAGGAGAGCCGCAGACACACCACACACAGGGCAGCACATTCCAGTGGGGGCAGGAAGTGGAGAAAGGGGGAAGGGGAATATGCACTGGACAGGACAGACTTGAGGGCCAGAGGGATCACCCCCAGCCAGCAGCAGGTAGATCAAGTGACCCCCAAGACCAAGGCCATGGAGACACACTCAGAGAGACATTGACAGAGAGAGGCAGAGAGAGAGAAGCGGAGGCTGATGGGGCGACTCGGGTGGGGAGGAACCTCAATACTCACCCGCTGCCCAGGGCCGGAGACGTGCCAGGCGAACACGCACAATGGTCAAGCGCCTCGGACACTTGGGGCGCAGGGTGGCACCCCAGCCCCACCCTCTCCCCAAGTGTCATTTGTCTTCCTCCCCACCCCACTCGTCCCCACTGGCCAGAACACAGACACGTAGGTTTGGACACATTTAATGGAAGGATGCCACGAACAAGGAGACCCTTCCCTGGGGGCGGGGGAGGGGAGGGGGGAGCAGGGAGCAGGGGAGGGTGTCATCTCGGATGCCCACATATGACCACTCCTCCCCCACAGCCTTGCCCTTCCAGAAGCCCAACTGCTGGAGTCCTCCCTTCTTGGGGCCCCCTCCCCCAGCACCGCAGGTCCTGAATTCCAGATCAATCGGACAGATGCAAAGGCATGCACACGACATTTTATGGGCTCCTGTGCACCAACGGGGACATGCAGAGAGAGGGGGACAGGTGCGTGCAGAGACCCACCTGTCCCTACGCGGGAAGCAGACACACCACCATCTCTAGAAACACGTGCCCTCATTTTCATACAGACTCGGGGACACAGACGGGCGGCCCAGTGACCCTCAGCCACCACCGTGCAGCCACCCACGACCGCCACCAAGGCGCCCGTCTCTGTGGAGCAGGCCAGGCCCTCTGGCCCTTCCTGGGCATATGCACAGAGCAATGCGTCCAGGGGCCTCCAGTCACACATGCATACGGACACGGGTCATGTGCACCTACAGAGACACGTGGGCAAGAGCGCGCTCAAGGAAACAAGACAAGGGCACTCGCCTGTGTAAGCAGTTCACGCACAGGGAGCTGCAGCTCTGGTCGTGCACACGCACACACATCCACACCCCCCCAGGCACCCCTTCCTTCCCATTCCTGACCCCGTCCCCTCCCGCATCCCCTCCCTTCTCACCTCCCTGGGCCAATCCCATCCATCAAGCTTCAGAAGCAAGCCAGCCAGCAGCCAGGGAGGGGAAAGGTGTCAGTGCGCCCCTCTCCCCACCCCCACCCCGCCTGGCCTGGCTCTGCCCACACCCAGCACGAGGCGTGCAATGCGCACACTTCCACTGCACATGACCTCCAGCCAGCCATACACGTGGGGCCCCCAGGCATTCCCCTCCCCTCCCCAGCCCCGTCCACCCCACTGGTTTTCGGCTACCCCGGAGCTGAGCAGCCTCCCTGGCTGCCAAGACAGGCTGGGCATTGGGCTGTGCGGTGCGAAGCTACCTCTGCCTTCCCCCGCCCCTGGTCAAACTGAAGAGGGAACAGAGGAGACAGGGATGTGGGGGCCCCCAAGGGGGTAAGGACATTTACCTTGGGGCATCAAAGCTGTCGTAGGAGCCCACGGTATAATGCCGGAAGAGTCTCTTTGCCTTGTCACTGCGGCTTTCTGCAGGGGGACGAGGGACAACCTTGGGCCCTCACTCCGGACACCACGAGCCCACCCCCAGTGCCCCTGGCCCACGCCCTTCCCTCCTCCCCCCACACCTCACCCCCATCCGGAGGGGGACAGGAAAGGACATGAGTAAGTACCCGAGGGTAAATCGGACGCTGTCCGGGGTTCCCCGTTACCTTGCTTTCCTTCCTGGGAGCGGTTTGCGACCTCTTCCAGGCAGTCAGAGGGGAACCAGCCGACCCGACCTTTCACTTGGCCTTCCCAGAAGCCTCCTTCGCCGATGCTGAGCACTGGGTGGGCAGGGAGCAGGAACAGAGAAACATTTCTACGCTTCCATGCTGCTCGCGCGCCCCAACACGCTACGCACAACCTTTCCTTAATTCTTGCACCTGGCGCAGGTCCCGGCCGCAGGGCATCCTTAATAAACGTCCCAGGAAGGGGCGAGGCAGTGGGGGGAGAAGCAAATCATGTCACTCCGGCATTCTAGCTTTCCGGATGCAGTGGGGACATCCGGAGGCAGTGGGGAACAGTGCCGTGCCGCAGGTTAGGGACACGTCTGCCACTGGCCCTCACCGCCCCCCCCCCACCGCCGTGCTGGGTTTCAGTTCAGTTGTTCTGTCATTTCCCTCAACCCTCCCAGGCAGCCCTGCCACTGCCCTGCCGCCCCTGGCAGGCAGTCTCCTTGCTGCTTAATCTTTTGTCATTTGCTCCCAGGCCCGTCCTTCCTCCACCTCTCTCTGCTTCCCCAGGCTCTGGAAGGGAGAAGAGATTAGAATCACCTCTTTCCTTCTCTCCACCACGCGTAACTGGAGGGCCCTTTCTGCTGGCCCCACCTCTTAAGCCATCAGCCCGTGTTTAGAGGTGGCCGGTGACATGCCCAGTGCTGCTGGGCTGGGTGCTGACGTTCAGAGATGGACGGCAGGGAACCACTCACGTCTACCCAGCTCTCACTCCGGCCAGAACCCTTAGAGGGGCTGCTTTTATTATCCCCACTCTACTGATGGGGAAACGGTGTGGCGATCCTAGGTCACTTGCTCAGGGTTACACGGCGTGTCATACACAGGGGCTGGATTTGAATGCAGCTCTGTGCATTTCGAGAGTGAATGCTTGTAGTCGCTAAGGTTGCTCTCTCTGTTCAAGCACCTTGCTCGACACACAGTCCTCCCTCCTTCCCTCCAGCATTTTCATGGCTCCGTCCACACTCAGCCCCTCACCACTGCCCTCCCTCAACACTCACACCCACCCTGATGGCTAAGGACTGAATTCCCACTTCAGAGATAAAGCAGCTAAAGCTAGAGCCCAGAAGTCCCTTGCCCAGAGATGGCTCAGGTCACGCTAGGATTTGAGTCAGGGCCATCGGATGCTTTTCTCTGCACAAGCCGCCTGCCTGCGGAGGACCTGGGAGGTGAGATCGAGAAACGCCCAAGGTCACGGAAGAGCAGGAGATGGGTGACAAGGAGTCTGGGCTCTTGGTTGGCTCTGCCCTGCGTGGCTGGGTGGCCTGGGGATCGATCATTTGCTCATTAAACAATCAGGAGTCGGAGCGGTCGGACGCCACAAACGTGGCTCTTGCCCTCATGGACCGTCCACACTGGTGCCCATGGGGGGTTGTAAGTCTATAGGTGACCCCGTGACCGGAAATCGAGGGCAGCACTCCAGAGAAAAAGGGTATCTGGAGAGAGGGAGAGAGGACGTCCAGAGGGGAGCATGCAAATGGGATGGCCAAGGGAGACCGACCAGGGAGGCGTCCAGGAGGACGTGACCTATAAGCTGAGACCTGAAGGATCCTAGGACTGGAGGACACAGTGAGAGGGAGTAAAACGGTCGTCCAGGCAGAAGGAACAGCATGTACGAAGTGCTTGGTGTGGAAGAGGGCTTGGGGCATTTGAGGAATGGAGAGAAGGACATGGTCCTTGGAACCTCATGGGTGAAGGAAAAGTGGCCTGAGATCAGGTGGGGGGTGCGGGGCATGGGCAGCGGCTCGCAGGCCAGGCTCAGGAGCTCAGCTTGGATTCTGAGAGCACAGGGAGCTCTGCTACCTCGTGAGCTGCGGCAAAACCCAGTGACATTTGCAGGTGGGCATACTTTGAGACAGCAAGGTGTCTTCATGAAAGGGACAGACATTAAAGATAGAGGGGGATCTCCTCTCCCTGCAGAGGAGTTCAGACAGGCACATGGGAGATGCTGTCCACGGCCCTCCCTCTGCCTGCTGGGGAGGCCCCTCACCCCTGCCTCAGTTTCTCTTCCTTCATTCTCACCCTCCCAATCACAGACAAACCCCCACCCCCAACACACACACTGTCTGTCTGTCCGTCTGTCTCTCCTCTGCAGGGCCCCCACCCTCAGCCCTCGCATTGGGTCATTCATTCACTAGGCATGCGTCGAGGCCTCCTGTGGGCTCTGCCATGAAACTGGGCCCCTGGGACCCGGAGACCAATGTCATGGGACCTCCCCTTCAGGGACTCAGGCTCCGGGCAGACAGACCACAAGACAGAGGCACCTGCACAACCCCGCCTGACGCTCTGATCCGACCCACACAAACTCCGTCTCCTCTGTGCTTTGTCCCGGTGGTGGCTCTCTGCACGCAGGGGGACAAAGGGGTGACCCTGGGCTCTCACTGTGGGAGGACTCCCCCAGCCTCTCTGGGCAGTGGCCAGGGGTCTCTTTCCTCTCAGTGGGGGCAGGGGCACTTTGATAACCTTGGCGGTGCTCACTCTGTATGCGAAGTGCTGTTCTAAGCGCGTTAGGTGAGAGGATTCCCTCAACCCTCAAAAGGGTCCCATTTTATAGATGAGGACACTGAGGCCCAGAGCAGTCCTTGCCTGAGGCAAGATTTGAACCCCAGCTGCCTGGCTCTCAACCCCTATACTGCTCAGCTCCTCCGTAGCCTAGAGCTGGGCAAAGAGTGACTCTCCCAAACGCGTGCTGACTACCCCGACCACAGCCTGTTTCCTGTCTCCAAAGCCCGGTTCCGTCCAGGAACACAAGTCAGCAGCCCGGCAAGTCTGCCCCTGAGGACTACTGGCCCCGTTTTCCCGATGATGACGGGGAAACCAGAGGGAGGCGAATGCCCACGACAACAATGCCTGTTTGGGGAGCCCTGGGCATGGACCGGGTCTCACTCACACCCCGCATCTCATCGGAGCCCCTGAACGTAGGCCCCGCCCCCTTCCTCAGGCTGGGGACCTGGGCGAGGCAGGAGGTGAAGGCAGGCGGCTTGGCCTCACACTCCCCACGGGGCAGCAGGAAAGACTGCGGGCTGCAGCTGGGGAACCTGGGGCAAGGGGCTTCACCTGCCTGAGACCATAATCCTTCAACTGTGCGACAGGGTCCACACGCCCTGCTGCAAGGGGGGTCGTGAGTGCGTGGAGACCAGGCCCGGCGGGGTCCCAGCGCCGCCTGCTGGCATCATCTCAGTTACACTTCACGCTCCTCCGGGCAGAAGGGGCATCTCGGGGCTGTCGCTCAGAGGCCTCCAGAGTGCGCGGAACATTCTAGAACTGTGGCTCTGACTGCCCCTCCCCGAGCGGTCCGCTCACCTGCCTGCCCCTTACCTTTGATCTTCTCGCCCTTGCTCAGGGAGATCTCCCCCTCGGCTTGAGCCTGGTAGGACTTCACGGCCATGAAGGAGCGTCCGGGCACCGCCGAGTAAAGCTTCCTGCGCCTCCCGCGGCTGCCCAGGGAGCCCCCGGGCCCCCCGGAGCCCCCAGTGCCCCCGGTGGGCCCTTCCCGGGGCGTCCCACTGGAGCTGCGTACACAGAGGGTGTGAGAGGCAGGGTGGAGTGGAGGGAGGGGGCACCTCTGGGGGGACAGGGGTCCTTGGAGGGGCGGGGAAGAGACGGAGCATCGGGGTGGGGGAGGGGGTTTGAGTGGGTTGCCCAGCTCCCGAGTCCCGGGGGAAGAGGGCGTCTGGGGCTCCCTCTCTGCCTGCTGCTGCCCCCCCAGGCCCCCCTCCTGCTTCCTGGCTTCAGCTCTGCCCCCTCCCACCGTCCTGCACGCTCCACCTGATGGTGCCTCCTGAGGCTAAGCTCCGCCCATGCCATCCCCTCTGCTCCCTAGCCTTCAGGGACTCCTAGCTTCCTCCTGGGTTGGGTCCAGCCCCTGCCCGCCATTCCCGGTCCTCCAGGATCTTCCTCCCCCTCCCACGTCCTCGGCCGGCCGTCCCCAGCTCCCCTCCTCGCCCTCCTCAGCCATCCGGGCCTCCTAACCCCACAGTGCCCCTTCCCACCCTCCCCTCTGCCCTGAGTGGCTTCTCCGCTCCCCTCCCACCTACCCCTCCTCAGGCTTCAACTCCAGTCTCAGGCACCTCCCCCCAAAGCCCTCAGGGCGCCCACCCTGTTTGGCCTCCTCTCACCTCACCCTCTCTTTCTGTCTGTTGGGCTAGGACCAACATTCTGGGGGTGCCCCCAGGCCTCTGGTGTAGAGCGAGTGCTTGGTTGAACTTGCATGCACTTGGGAGAGCTGCAAGACTGGCTCACAATACCCTCCCTTCCTCAAGGGTCGGGAGAGAGGCCTAGGCCTGGTGGGAGGAGCAGGTATGTGGGACAGGAAGGAGGCAGCTGAGATGGCCTGGAGCCTTTGGCTCTGAAAAGGGGGCTTGGCTGGGCTGGGGTCTGTTGTGGGATCAGGGCTGTGCCCTCCCCTACCTGGGCCGTCCACGGGGCTGCCTCTTGGCTTCCTCGGGGTGCCTCCCGCGGGATGGGGAGCGCGCCCGGGCGCCCCGGGGGCTGCTGGCACTTCGGAGGGTCCCTGTGCTGAGCTTGGTGCTGGGGGCTGAGGGCTGCGACTGGCCCTGGGCCCCTGAGGTAGGGCCAGGGGCCCCGGTGGACGAGGTCCCGGGGGCGGCAAACACCATCCAGTCGGGCAGGGCCATGCTGGTGTCACTGTTGGCCCGCAGCAGCGCGGGGGGCACGGTCAGCCCGGCGCTTGGGGGTCCCCGCCGCCGGGCGGCGTACTTGGGGGACTCCTGGAAGGGCACTGAGAGGGTACAGAGGCAGGGGAGACAGAGGCAGGCAAGGGATGATGGGGAGAGGCATGAGGGAAGAAAGATGGAGATCAGAAAGATGGTGGGGGGCCAGGAATTGTGCTCTTATCAATCAGATGTTCGAGGCCCTCCAAGGTTTTTTTCAACCCCAACCTGGTCCCCAAATCAGGTCCCCTGACCTCCGACTCTACCATGCACCGCCCCCCCCAAGTACCCTAGGCTCTGCCTTATCCTAGCACCGCTCACTCACCCACATCTTGTTCTCGATGGTTTCGAATCAGCTCCCCCAGTTCAAAATTCCCAGCGATCACTGCCACCTGGAGGGAGGGGAGACAGGAGGTGGGGTGGCCCAGGCACCGGGAGAGGGGACGGGAAGCACTGGCCAGTCCCTGGCCGTCTGCTCCCTCTGCCCCTGTTGCCCAAGACCTTCACCCCAGACACCCTGCCTTTCCTCTCTCCCAGCACACCTCAAGGCTCCGCCTTCCTGCACCCCTGCATAGTGCTTCCTTGCCCCGCCCCAGACCCCCTCCCCATGCCCCCCATCCCCGACAGCCCCAGACCTGGAAGGCGGTCTGTCCATTGTTATTCTTCACATCCTTTTTGGCCCCTCGATAGAGGAGGATCCTGGCACAAGTCTCCTGAGGGGGAAGAGGAAGGAAAGACAGCGAAGGTCACTATGAGAGGAACCTCTGGAGCAATCCAATCTGGCCCTGCCCTGCCCAGGATGGCAGCCGCTGGCCAAGTGTGGCTCCTGAGCCGAGTTTCTGTGTGGCCAGCCTGAGAGATGCCGTGCGCGCGCAATAAACACACACTGGATTTCAAGGGCCTAGCATGAAAAAAAAAATGTCTCCAGGAATGTTTCTATCAATTACGTGTTTAAAAGATACTATTTTGGATACCATGGATCAAATAAAATATGCCACTAAAATTCAGTTCCCCGGTTTCTTTTTTCTTTTTTTAAATGTGGCTCCTGAGTCATTTAAAATTACACCTGTGACTTGGGTGGCGCGAATCTAAACCAGGGTTTCTCAGGCATCCTGTGCATGGAAGGGTGCTGAGCAGCATCCCTGGCCTCCACCGCTAGATGCCAGTAGCATCCCCTCCCGGTTGTGACAACCAAGAATGTCAGCAGCCGGCGACAAATGTCCCCTGGGGGCCAGAAGCAGCCTGGCTGAGAGCCACCCATCTAAACCTCATGGAGGGTTTATTCTGCTGCAGGCCAGGCACTTGGCACTTGGGAGGCCAGCAGCTCACTGAACTGCCCAACAGACAAAGAGGTCAAGGTCACGGGGCTGGTGGACCCGTGTCTACATTCGAACCCAGGTCTGCCTGTCTCTGGAGCCTATGCTCTTCATCACACACCCTGCGCGGGAGCCAGAAGGCAGGGGGTGGTGGGGTAGAAATGCCATCCACACCCGAATCAATCCCTCACTTGGGTGACTCACGACATGTTGCTCCCTCTCGCTCTGGATCAAACCCAAGGTCCTTCCCATGGCGCAGGAGGTGCCAGCTGATCCGCTCGGCCCCACCACCCCCAGCCTCGCCAAGTTCATCTTCGCTCCCCATGCTCCAGACACAGTGGACACCTCCTTTTGACAGGCATGCTCCTGCCCCAGGGCCTTTGCACCTGCTGCTCCCTCTGCTGGGAATGCTCTGCCCTGCCATCTCCGCGTAGCTTGTTTGCTTGCTTCACTCAGGTTTTTTCTCGAACACCACCTCTTCAGAGGGGGCTCCTCTGACCGCCCTGTCAAAAATAACCCCTGGTCCCGCTCCCTGCTTTATTTTTACTTCGATGATACCTGCTACATCCCAGGCATCCTTCCAAGCCAGTATGAGCTCATTTTCTTCGTAAAGCTGTCTCTCTGAAATTACATTTCTATTTTATTTGTCTCTTTAGCATCCCACTACCTTGTCTGTTGCGTAGGGGCATGATTCTGGCGGTGGCACTCACCACCTGGAGTGGCATCTGGCCCATAGGAGCTGTTCAACAAACAGGTGCTGAATCAGGGAAGGTCCTCTGCCTTTTGTCTCCACCTGGCCAAAGCCAACCTTACCTCACCTCCCACTCAACTCATTTCTAGATCCCCAGATACCAGATGAACCTGCACTCACCAAGAACTGACTTGGTCTGACCCTCTCCACACGACAAATCCATCAAGGATTCTTGTATGACCCCCCCCCCCATCTTGCAGCGCTCGCTCAGAAATGGCAAGATTTTCACCTGAAGTCACACAGCCATTTAGCAGGGCAGCTAAGACCCCTTCTAATCCTACCGCTTATCTATTTCCTGTGAAAGCACAGCTCCAGTGGCCCAGGCCAGTCACTGGGCAGCGACGCTGCTGGCCCAGTGAGCTTCTGGGCTGTCTGGGACACGTACACACAACTGTCCCCCGGAACTAGACCGTTAACCACTGTCGGGTGTGTTTCTGCATGTCTGCGTGCCCCCAGCCACCGCCCTGCATGCCTAGCGCAGGGCCAGAGCGTCACCACCGGCTCCACCAGCTCTTCAAACGACTCCCCGAGAACCCCGTATTTACTGGCGCCCTGGTGCTTATGTCTCAGCTCTGCAATTATCTGTTTGCTTGTTTGCCTCTTGGCCTGACCGCGACTCCCCTTCCCCCTCCCCAGGGCAGGCACCATGCTGCGTCTGATTCATCTCCCATCTGCACACAGTAGATGCTCAAGAAACAGGCATGGCAGGCATGGAGAGGATGCGGACGGAGGATGTGGCGTCAAGTCATTCAAAATTCATTCGCTCAGGTCATTCATTCACTCCTTGAGTCACACAATCCGTCTTGAAACAAACACCTGTTAAACGGTCTGAGCTGGGGGCTGTGCAGGCTTGGGGGGAAATCCAAGGTGGCTGACCCTTCCTTCCTCCCTCCCTTCCTCCCTCCCTCCCTTCCTTCTTTCCTCCTTTTCTTTCTTTCCTTCCTTCCTTCCTTCCTTCCTTCCTTCCTTCCTTCCTTCCTTCCCTCAACAAGGATGCTTCTTGGCCTACCACGTGCTGGGGCTTTGGAACAGTGGATTGATGAGACGTAGCCCCCAGCCTTGAGGATCTAGGCACCTAGACATGGACTTGACCATGACCAGCATGGGCATGCCAGGGGGCCAGGGGAGCACAATGAGGAAATGCCCGCCCCAGCTCTGGGCCTTGGGAACCTTAAAGCCTGGGAGGGGAGACCAGGAGAGAGAAGTCGAAAAAGACCTCACGGGTGTCAAGCATTTGTTCGTTCAGCACCCTTGCTGAGAACAAGCAAATATTCACCCACTTGGTCCTTTGTTATTGACCCATTTTGAAGAAGAGACAGGGGATGTCCCAGGCTGAGGTGAGGGGCTGGGCTATGCCCAGCTCCTCTGACTTGCTAAGAGTAATTGCTCTTGCTCTTAATTCTTCATACTAAACTTCCCCTGTTCAGATTAGCAGTGTGGTTTCCACCTCCTCACTGGGTCCTGACTGATAATGGTAACGACCACGATCATAATGATGATGATTATAGCTGCCTTCTGGGGGATGAGCACTTAATTTACGCACTCCTTCATCTCCTTCACTCCGGGGACCTGATTCCGGTTTCGGGGAGAGGACGGAGCCTTGCAGAAGGGACCGGGCTTGTTCGGAGAGCCCCCAGGCCACGCCCCCAGGAGGTGGAGCCGGGGAGCAGGAGGGAAGCAGAAGCACCACCCGGAGGGGAAGTGACGGCACCGTGTTGGTTGGGTTTGACAAACACTGAGTTCTCCCTCTGCGGGCGCCAAGCAGACTGCTCGCTGCCACACGGCGGCCTGTGGCTACCTGCCACGTTCCCAGCACTGCGTGTCCTGATGAGGCAGAAGGGGCTGGGCTGTTCTGAACAGGGGAGGCGGGGATGGGGCAGACGACCAGCAGCAGCCCCGGGCCAAACCTTGTCCTCCCAAGCCCCCCCCCCCCAACCCCGGCTGTGGCAACCCTCCGAGGACAGGGAGCCTTTCGGAGTGGGTGGGGGAGGCTGAGGCACTGAAGGAGCTGATCTGCCAGGACTGCCTGTCACACAAGTAGCAAGGGCCTGGGGACACCAGACTGAAAGCCCCAGTTTTGCCAACCCAACCGGTCACCACACAGCACCAGAGAGGGAGCATGAGACCCTCCCTCCAACCTACTCTTTACTGGTCACCTCCACTCCTGAAGTGGGGACCGTCCACCCTGCCCTGAGCTGCTACAACTTGCACCACACCCTGGTCCCCTTGAGGGCTGCAGTGTTTGGCTTTTCCTTTGTCCCCTGCAGGGGTGCCCCCACCCTGCACGGGCAGATGATCGAGGACCTCGGAGTAACTGTCTGGCCGTGCCCCTGCCTGGAATGCTTTGCCCCCCTTCTCTACTCGGCTGACCCCTGCTCACCTTAGCACAGGTGGCTCATCCTCTGGAGCCACCCGCGCCCAGCCTCCATCCCAAGCCCACACACAGGCTCCCACAGGGACCTGCGTTCCCTGTGAGCACCCTCTGAGCAGTCTGGACTGTGATGGCAGATGCGCCCTGACTGGGGGCTGTCCTGCTGGCTCCCTACTTGGCCCTCAGCATCCAGTTCTGGGTCTGACACAAGGAAGATGCTCGGTAAATACTTGCTGAATGAATAAATGAATGAACGAATGAATGAGTGAGTGAGTGGATGAATGAATGAAACCGAGAAGGAGCAGAGGGCTGGAGTCAGGAGGAGGGCCGGGCAGACCTTGTTGTAGAGGGCACAGATGTGCAGGGCGGTGTTCCCCGAGGCGTTCTGGGCTCCGGGCTCGGCCCCGTAGAAGAGCAGATGCTCCAGGTGCTGTGAGTGACCCCGCTGGCAGGCCTGGGAGGACAGGGGGCCGAGGAGGCTGGTCAGACCCTCCGCTCATGGCGGCTGCCTAGATCCTTCACCTTGAGGCCGGAGAGCCCCGTGTCCACTGCCCCTTCTCCTTTCAGCCCCTGTTCCTTCTGAGAGACCCAGGTTGTCAGCTTCACAAGTCATTCCAGGGCTGAGAGGTCGGCCTTGCCCCACAAGAGGCCACCCCCACGCCTGTCAGAGGTCAAGGAGTCCCTCCTCCAGCCCCTGTTCCTTCAGGGTTCCAGTGTCAACACCCCCATCTTTTCCTCTTTGGGTACCATGGACCCTCACCCCCACCCTCTGTGAGGCCCTCAGCATCCGGATCCACAGCCCGTTGGACCAGGGTCCCTGACCCCTGACCCCTTTGGGCCCAGGCAGCCCCGCCCCCATGCCCACCCCCCTGGCCCAGTCGGGAGCACCTGGTGGATCTCCTGCCAGCCGTTCTCATCAGCGATGCCCAGCTGGGCCCTGTTGTACAGAAGCAGCTCGCAGCAGCGGGGGTCGCCCCCCACCATAGCTGTGTGGAACAGAGGGGTCAGCCCCCGGCGGTCCTTGTAGTTGGGGGAGCCCCCAAGGTCCAGGAGTGCCTGGGAGGGGAGACAAGGCAGATGAAAGTCACGGGGGCATGGGCTCATTCTGAAGAGCCAGTGGGACGAGAATGAGGAAGCCTGGGCGACCTCCACTGGCCAATGGCCCTCTCAGCTCTGCCACAATGCCCTTGTGCGACCTTGAGCCTGGCCCGTCGTCTCTGGGCCTCTCCCATCCTGTGAACAAGGAGGGAATAGGGAAGAGGCCCACCGAGAACCCTCCTGCTCTGACATCCAGCCCACCCTTCCCCCACAGTGGACACCCACCTACTCAAGTGGGGTGGTGGTGGGGACAAATGACAGAAGTGAGTCTGGATGCCGGAGGCCCCCCAGCTAAGAGGGACCTGTTACTTCTGG
Source organism: Micronycteris hirsuta (assembly GCA_004026765.1). Lineage (NCBI taxonomy): Eukaryota > Metazoa > Chordata > Mammalia > Chiroptera > Phyllostomidae > Micronycteris > Micronycteris hirsuta. Next base: position 90,052 of record PVJI01002047.1, read on the forward strand.
GCCCCAAGGGTGGGCCCAGGAGGAGTCCTGGGAAAGAGCCAGTAGGCCAGCCTCCCGGGGGCCAGGGAGTGGTCCCACTCAAGAAACAGCCCTGGGCACAGACGGCTTGTGGCAGTGTGCGAGCATGGCAGCGGTGGCGCTGTCCAGCGGCACGTTCCGTGGCGCTGGGCACGTTCACAGTTGTGCCACCGCCCAACACGGCAGCCACCCGTTGGCTGCTGAGCGCCCGAATATGGTTAGTGAGCCTGAGAAGCCGAAGGCTTGATTTTAATTCACGTTCACCAACTGAAATCTCAACAGCCTTAGGTGGTTAGTGGCTACTAGACTGGCCAGCGCGGGTCTGTGTCTGGGGGAGGGCAATGCACTGGGGGTACGTAAGAGGGTCTGTGGGCTCCAGGGGTATGAGATCTTTGTGGCTGGGGAAAGGGTTGCAGAAGGGGAAGGAGGGTTCATTAAGCTGGGGCATCTGTGAATCGGGGTATTTATGCACAGCTGTGGATCTCTGGGGCAGTGTATCCTGACCTGTGTGTGAAGAGGGATCAAGAACCTTTGGACCCTGGCTGGTGTAGCTCAGTGGATTCAGCATAGACTGAGAGCCAAGGAGTCGCAGGTTCAATTCCCAGTCAGGACACATGCCTGCGTTGCGGGCCAGGTCCCCAGTAGGGGCCTCGTGAGAGGCAACCACACACTGATGTTTCTCTCCCTCTCTTTCTCCCTTCCTTCCCTTCTCTGTAAAAATAAATAAATAGAATCTTAAAAAAAGTTAACATTTATTTAAAAAAAAAGAAAGAAAGAAAGAAAGAAAGAAAGAGGAGCTCTGGCCAGTGTAGCTCAGTGGATTGAGCGCCGGCTTGAGAACCAAAAGGGTACCAGTTCAATTCCCAGTCAGGGCACGTGCCCGGGGTGCAGGCCAGGTCCCCAGTAGGGGGCATGCAAGAGGCAACCACACATTGATGTTTCTCTCCCTCTTCCTTCCTCTTTTCCCCTCTCTCTAAAAATAAATAAATAACATCTTTAAAAAAAATAAATAACCCTTGGGAGGGGTGGGAAGAAGGAAATAGCAGTCCTGGTCGGGTCGCTCAGTTGGTTAGAGTGTCATCCCAACACACCAAGGTTATAGGTTTCATTCCCAGTCAGGACCCGTATGAGAATCAATAGCCCTGGCTGGTGTGGCTCAGTGGATTGAATGCCAGCCTGTGAACCCAAAGAGTCACCAGTTCTATTCCCAGTCAGGGCAAATGCCTGGGTTGTGGGCCACGTCCCCAGTGAGGGGCGGGCGAGCAGCAACCACACACTGATGTTTCTCTCCCTCTCTTTCTCCCTCCTTTGCCCATCTCTCTAAAAGTAAATAAATAAATAAAAATGCTTATTTAAAAAAGAATCAATGAATGCATAAATAAGTGGAAGAACAAATCAATGTCTTCCTCTCTAAAATCAATAAATTAAAAAAAAAGAGAGAAGGAAATAGTATTTTAAAATAAGAGTCTCAGCTGATTCTGTGTGTGCTTTTTGTGGGAACAGATGAACATGAGGTTCATCTATTTGGGAGGAGGGGCCACGCTTGCACCTGAAAGAAGGGGAAGGGTAGGTGGGGGCTGTGTCCGGCCGGTGCCTAGGAGGCAGGTCGAGGGGCTGTGTTGGCAGGGTGCGTATGGGGGAGGGCCTCTGGGGACAAAGCAGGGAGCTCACTGTGCACCCCTCGGGGAGACAGTGGTAGGGCTGGTGTCGGGCTGGGTCAGAGGAAACGGAGGATCCCAGTGTCTGGGTGTCGGGAGGGCCATGTCATCCACTCCGGCATAGGGAAGTCTGTGTGACCGTCAGCTGTAGTTGGTCCTGAGCCAGGGAGAGTGGCTGCACCCGAGGGTCTGAGGCGGACTCAGATTCAGTGGGAGGGGTGACCACGGAAGGCAGGAAGAGGGAGGGTCTGGGGCAATTTGCCCAGTGCAGTCTGCATGGGGAAACATGGCAATTTGGGGGGGTCTCTCATCTGTGCAGGGCCGGGGGGAGTGGGCACCTCACCGTGAGAGCAAGACAGTGCCGGGCACACGCGGCCTTGTGCAGGGCTGTCATGCCATCCCGCGCGCGGAAGTCGATGTGGGCTCCGCCCAGGCACAGGGTTCGAATCACATCTACAGAGCCTTCCGTCTGGGCGGCCAGCGTCAGGGGGGTCTCTGAGGGGCGAGAGGCCAGTCACGTGTAGCGCCTGGCCTCATGCTGGACAGCACCCCCTCCCCAAGCCCCCTTCCTACCTCCTGAATCCGAGTCATGATAATTGGGGTCCAGCCCCTTGTCCAGCAGGCGCGCCACCTTGTCGGACGTGCCGAGCTGCACGTACTCCAGGAATTTCTTCAGGCCGGTCTGAGCCGTGGACGAGAGACGGAAGACAGGCCGATCGGGGAGCAAGAGAAAAAAAGATGGGGCCTCAAGCTGCACTGTCCAGTGACATACAGAGCAAGCCACTTGTGACATCAAAAAGTCCCTACTAGCCCTGGCTGATGTAGCTCAGTGGATTGAGCGCGGGCTGGGAACCAAGCGGTCCCGGTTCGATTCCCAGTCAGGGCACATGCCTGGGTTGCGGGCCGGGTCCCCAGTGAGGGCCATGTGAGAGGCAACCATACATTGCTGTTTCTCTCCCTCTCTTTCTCCCTCCCTTCCCCTCTCTCTCTAAAAATAAATAAAAATAAAATCTTAAAAAAAAAAAAAAAAGTCCCTACTAGCCCTGGCTGGCGTAGCTCAGTGGATTGAGCGCAGGCTGCGAACCAAAGGGTCGCAGGTTCTATTCCCAGTCAGGGCACGTGCCTGGGTTGCCGGCCAGGTCCCCAGTGGGGGCCACGGGAGAGGCAACCACACATTGATGTTTGTCTCCCTCTCTTTCTCTCTCCCTTCTCCTCTCTAAAAATAAATAAATAAAATCTTAAAAAAAAAAGAAGTCCTTAGTAGCTACTGTTTTTTTTTTTAAAGGAAGGGGGCCATGACTGGTGTGGCTCAGCGGGTTGAGCGTCATCCTGCAAACCCAAAGGCCGCTGGTTCGGTTCAACCAATGGATGTTTCTCTCCCTCTCTTTCTCCTGCTTTATCCCTCTCTCTAGAATAAATAAACAAATAAATAAATAAAATCTTGAAAAGAAAGGAAGGAGAACGGGGGTGCGGGAGGCAGAAGAGGGCAGAAGGGGGATGAACGGTGATGGAAAGAGACCTGACTTTGGGTGGTGAACACACAACACAACGTACAGAAGATGTATTGTACAGCTGCGCGCCCGAAACCTGTATTATTTTATTAACCAGTGTCACTCCGATAAATCCAGTAAAGAAGTAAAAGTAAAAAAATAAATAAGGAAGAGGGACTGTCAACAGTGTTGAAATCGCCCTCAACGACAAACCTCTTTTAACCTGCTATATCCACCATCTCAGCACGTAATACGTATAAAATTTATTAGAGAGACACTTTACTGTGGGGGAGTATCCAGAGTCTTTGAAACCTGGCATGTGTTTCACACTCGGGCTAAGCTTGGGGACCTGCCACGTGGCAAGTGCTCGGGAGCTGTATGTGGCCAGCGGCCCCTGCAGTGGACGGCGTAGGCCTGGAGGGATGGAGCATTTGGGGGAGGACAAGGATGCATGCGCAGTGGGAGGAGATGAGGAGGAACCAGGGCTTTTTCCCCATGCAACAAGAATCCTTCACTTCGCTACTGACCAAAAGAGCCCCATGGCTTCTTCCTAGCTCTTAGGGGACCAGGAGAGACACACGGACGTATGGTCCAAGGCCTGGACAGCAAGGTGCCTGCAGGACAGGTGTGGCTGGGCAGGGGGGCACCCTTGGATCTGGTAGAGATTGAGGCCATAGGAATGGGGGCGGGGCGACTGCCGGGCATCTGTGAAACAGCCCCAGGCAAGAGGGACACTGGATGTCAGAGTCTGGGCGGATGGGGATAGGGGCCCTGCGTGAGTACGAGAGAGCAGGAGGTGAAACAGGAGAGTCCAAGGATGAAGAAAGTGGGAGCACCGAATCTCTCATTCTCATTCTCTCTCTCAAATCAATAATAAAAAAAGACAAAACAAAGGAAAGAAACTAGGAGCCAGATGGAAGTGGTGTGGACCCTGGCAGAGGAACGAAGGGCAAAATGAGAGGATAGGAGGGAGTTATGGTTGGGGGGGGATTTGGGGCTATCCCACATGTCCCCAAATGGGGCCCCTGGCAGAGGAACAGAGGGGTTGAGGGGTGTGGTGGAGGGCCATTAAGAAGAGGTGGGAGAGGAAGGGGCTGGGGAGGGGGTCCTGGGTCGGGGACTGGCGAAGGGGGGCCGTGGCTGCCAGCAGGCTCTCTCTCACCTTCGTGTGCAGCTTGGCCAGCTGCTTCTCATCCAGGTTGGTCTGTTTGTAAACTCGGGTCTTGTACCGGAACTGAGGTGCGGGGTGGAGGGAGGGGAGAGACGGAGGCTCAGAGTCGGGCCTGGGGAGGAGGCTGGACACCCTTCAGGGTCAGGCTGGGTGGGCAGAGAGGGGCAGGGCTGCGGGGGGCGGGGCGGTGGTGCTGGTGTAGGTAGACCATGATCCCTAACATGAAGGAGTCTGGATCCCACAGGGAATGTTCTGGAACCCCTGCTATAACTAGGAATCCTTCTCCACCTTCACAGGCGAGGAGAAGCTTGGAGTGGGGGAAGTGACTCTCCCAAGGCCACTCTGCTGGCCAGAGAATGGACAGTAACTTCCCGCCCCTTTGACTCCTTCTAACTCTTGGGCTTGGAGATCTGGAAGGTTCCTCGGTAAGGTGTTGGCTGGTTAAAACCGGGTGGGGCCAGCTGTGTGACGGGACACGCCTTCTCTCATCTGGGCCGGCCGTGGACCTCACCTCCAGGTAGGGCACCCCCTTCTCGAAGGACTGGGGGTACTCCCGCAGCAGCCGCTCCTCCTCCAGGAAGTTGGCGTCGCGGCCCGAGGTGGCGGGCTGGAACAGCCCGTAGTTGAGCACGTCCTGCAGGCTCTCGCTCAGGGCGCAGAGCACCTGCTGCTTGGCTGTCCAGATGGTGGCATCGGGGTTGAAGCGCAGGCATTTCTGGTGGGGGGGGGAGGAGTCTCAGGTGGTTGGGGAAGGGCGTGGGGGCGAATTTGGGGAAGCACGTGTGTGGGTCCAGAAAGAAGGCCCAGTGGCAGAGGCCTCCTGGTGCGGGCAGGGCCCCTGTCCCCGGTCCCCCTGCTGTCTGGGGGCAGGCTCACTCACTGTCTGGTGCAGGTCCGGAATGCCGATCCTGAAGACCATCATGCTGAAGTGGGCGTCGTCCGGGACAGACATGGAGCGGCCCTGCAGGCCTCCCGTGGAGGAGGCCAGGTTACCAGGCACCCCGCCGCCCTGGCCCCGGCTCCCCCGGAGGCCTCTCCCGGGCCCGTCTGGGGAGCTGTCGGACTCTGAGCCCCCCTCGGGACACTCGCTGGCACTGTGGCGTTCCTCGTCCTCGCTGGAGGCGGGGCTGTGGGTCATCATGGGGCCACGGGGCGGTGGGGGACGGCAGCATCACAGGTCGCTGTGGTGAGGGGCCAAGGGCGGCTGTCAGACTAGAAGCCCCACCCAACCCCTCAGAGGCCACAGGCATACTCGGTGGCCCCGTGGTCCAAGGCAGAGGCCCTGCACTGCCTGAGGTAGGCAGGAAGGAGGCTGGACACACCCCCGGACACTCCTGCCGCCTGGCGCACACACCCCCATCCCTGCCACGCGGCCAGCACACGTCTCCTTCCCTGCCCTTGGCCCTGCTGGCAGCCCCCGCCCCTCCTGCGCCCCACTTTGCCGCTGACCCAGTGTGGCAGTGTCCCAGAAACCGCAGAATCACCGCGGGAGCTACTGGCCCACTTTGCCAGGCCACGGAAAATGCAGCTAAAATTAGCCGAGGACAGACAGGTGGACGACCCACCGGCATCCTGCCCTCCTGGCCCCAGCCTGGTCTCTCACCCGAAGCCCTCCCATCTTCTGACTGGATAGCTGGGGAGGGGGTGCTGAGATGTAGTAATGGGGGGGAGCCGCGAACCGGGGGGCAGCAGAAGCAGGAGGCCGCGTGGTGCCTGAGCCAGGGAGCAGGTGGAGCTGGTGACTTGAGTGAAGTGTGGCTGACAACGTGGGCAGAGGGCTGGAGAACCAGTGTCCCGAGGGTGCTGGGCACCGGGGGTGGGATGTCATCAGGCAGAGCAACATCATGCATGGGGTGTCCCTGAGAGGGAACCACCAGAGGTGGCCTGTGCAGGTTGTTGGGGGCATCTTAAGAGGGTGTGTGGGTGGCCGGAGAAGCTGGCCCTGGGAGCGCCGTCCACATGACTGTGGCCATGGGGTGGCCTGTGGCCGTGTGGGGTGGACGAAGATGACCTGGGGGCACATTTGAGGACTGGCTCTTCAGGGTGGGTACATCAGCCTGGCTTGGGACAGGCAGCCCCACTCTGAGGGAGACTGGGGGCGGGGCTGGGAGGGACGAGGAATGGGGTGAGGGTCTGGGGGGCTGGGATGGGAAGTCACCTCGGGATCCCTGCTCTTCTCCAATGAGGGAGCCTCAGGAAGCTGGGTCCCCAGTGGGGTCCACCTGGCTCATCTCCTCCCCGACTCCTACCCAGGACCGGAAAACAGAATGTCTGGTCTGGTCCCTCCCCCCCACACCAGGCCCAGCTCCTGCGCCGTTGCCATGGAGATGGGAAGCAGTGGAGGGTACTGCTGACTTTGGGGGAGTGGGGATGGGCTGGGGGGTTGGAAATGTGTGTCTGGGAAGGAGACTTCCAAGAGCTGTGGGCGAGCCAGCATCACCACCGGCCGGCCAACCCCTCCCCCGTGCGTACCCGGGGCTACCAAGCCCCCTCCCCCTCCAGGTGCTGGGCTGCGCGGCCCCACCTCGCCCTTGCGGAACCCCCAGCCTCCTCCTCTCCGCTGGGTTCCACCTCACACCTCCCTACCGGGGGCCCCGCAGCCACTCCCCCTCGGCTGACCCTGGCTGACCCCCAGCCTACACTGGGCACTAAACGAGTGGCCATTGGGATGAAAGCAAAACTGGCCCGGCCCCCTCTGCACCCCCGCGCGCGCGGCTGCCCCCAACCCCCAGGACCAGCGCCGGCCCCTCCCCCTCCGGCCCCGAAGGAGGGAGCGGGCACACTCCGCCGGGGCGGCATGAATCAAACGCTCCGCGGCTAAGAATAGCTGGCACGCAGCTGGCACTGAGACGGGCTGAGGAACCGGCGACGGGGGGGACGAGGGGAGAGAGGGGGTGCCCTGGGAAGATGCGGGGGCCGGGGGGCGGCCGGCGTGGCTGCGAGCGGGACCCGGGAGAGCGAAAGGAGGCGGCGAGGCAGGGAGAGGGAGCCAGGGCTGGGAACGCGGAGCCGGGGTGGGGGGGAGCCCCGGGCCGGGAGAGAGGGAGGAGGCACCCGGGAGCGGGACTGGGGGCGGGAGCCGAGGGGGCGCGCCGGCCGGCGGGGAGGCAGAGCGACGGGGCGCGGATGGGGGGGCTTGGGAAGGCGGTGGGCGCGGGTTGCAGGGGCCTGGAAGGAGAAGCAGGCACTAGAAGGGGTCGAAGGGGGCGGAGGAGGCCGAGGCCCAGACCCCGGCAGGCTGGGGTGGGCGCCGGGGTGGCCCGGGGAGGGGCCTCGCGCTGCACGGCCGCTGCAGGGGTCCGGGGCTCGGCGGGCTGGGTGCGGGAGCGAGGCGGGGGAGTGGCCGGGCAGGGCCCGGAGGCGGGTGCGGCGACCCAGCCCTGGGCGTGGAGCGCGGGGCAGGCGGGATCGGGCTGGGGGTTCTGCTCGCGGGGCATGGGGGGCGCATCCTCCCATCCAGTCTGCTATCTGGTACCGCGCACCGGGGACTGGGGTGTAACCCAATTTGGTGTGGCCTGGGGCAATGCTCCCCTCCTGGCCGCCACCCCCCATCGCATGCCCCGGCCCGGAGCCCGGCGCACGGCCAAGGACGTCCGGGCGCCCCCGCCCCCTCCCGCGGCTCGCGCCCCGCGGCACCACCAAACTCCCAGCTTCTCGGCCCCCTTACCTGCCTGGCGGGGCTGCAGAGTCCCGGTCGGCGGCGCCCGCAGCCCCTCCCCCCTCCCCCCACCCCCCACCCCCCCGGAGACGGAGGACCCTCAGGCCATGCCCCACCGCCCCGGGGGGCGAGCGGGCCCGGGGAGGGGGCGGGCGGGGGCCAGGGGGGGAGGGCGGGGGGGCCGCGGACCTCACCCCCCCCGCGGACCGGGCCTGGCCATCTGCAGAGCGCCCCCCTTTAGCCGCGGCCGCCGCGCCCCTCCTGGCTATCCTGCCCGGGGCTCGGTCCGGCAGGCTCCGGGCGGCGCGGCTCCTCCGGCTCTTCCTCCTCCTCTTCCTCAGGCCGCCGCGCCGCCGCCCGCTCCGCACCTCCTCTGTCTCCCTTCTCGTTCTCTGGCTCTCGCTGTCTCTCCCTCACCCTGTCTCTCTCTCTCTCTTCCTCCCTCCCTCTTTCCCTCCCTCCCCTCCCTCCGCCCTCTCCCCTCCCTCCGGGAGCCGGCGGTGGAGACTTCGCCCCTCCCCGCGCCCCCAAACCTCGCCCATCCCCCCCACCGGCTCCGCCCCCTCCCCCTGCCCTCCCCCACCACTCCCTTTTGACACCCGATCCCAAACGCGGACGGCGCCCCTGCTTGCTTCCAAATCCCCACGGTGGGGCCCCGCCCCCCTAAGGGCACCCCGCTCCACACTCAAACCCCAGGAACGCCCTTTCCAGAGCGCCTCCCAGCCTCTCTACACACAGTAGGGCGCAACCAGTGTTCGTTGCTGAACTCTACACCCCCAAATAGGATTCTGAGAGCCACAGATTTCTGTGCTGTCTCCCCAACGTACACACACCCCTTTCCCTCAAGGCACAGGTGCAGAGAGTCCCCGGCTGGCCCTGCAGACATCCCCACCTATACGGACTCTCCAGGGCTGGCACTACCGCCCTACCTGAGCGCACATCTGCAAAAACAGCATGTACATGCCACAGCTGTGCACCAGAGCATGCAGGCAGCACAGCACGTGCATGCATGCCCCCCACACACAGCATGCACGCTCAGATCTCCAGCTCACATGCAACCCCGAAACACACACACACACACACACACACTGTAGGGAGATGCGTGAGTGCATCCCCGTGACACTCCCGCAGCTCACCAGCCACCGCACAGGTGTGCGCAGGCCCATGTAGACGCCCATCAGGGGGCCATGACTCCCCTCCGCCATGATCACTGCTAACATTTCTTGAGTGTCTCCTGTGTGCCAGGTTCCGTTCTGAGTTTCCTTCCTCATCCACCTCTCCCACCAATCCAAGGGCTAGGTAGGCGTTCAGAGAGGCTAAGCAGCTTGCCCAAGGTCACCCAGGGGGTGCCGGGGATTGGGCTGGCTGCAAGTGGTCTCACTACTGTTGTTCAGCATGGAGAACACCCTGGGTGTGTAACCTCCTTCACGGCTCAGCTTGCTGGGGCCCCGGGTGCGCCCACAGAGGCAGGGCAGGTCCCACAGGGCTTTGGTGAGACAACCCATTCTGGTAGCTCAGACTCTTACCCTTCTCCCAGCTCTACCAGCACCTCCAGGGCCACCAGGGCCAGCACAGGTGCCTGTAGGGGGCAGTTCGAGGTAGCCTCTGGTTGCACCTCCAGTGGCAGGCTCTGGGGTACCACTATTTGAGCTAGAGCAGGTGCCAGCTGAGCTCTGGGAGGCCCCCCTCTGGAGGCACACCCACCAGCCCAGGTGGTTAGCAGCTGGGCCCTGGGAGACAACAGCTGCCCATGGTGGTGCCAGCAGCGAGAGAGGTTGTGCAGCGCCCTGCAGTTTACAAGGCCTTTCCTGGCCCATGCATTATGTTGGAGGCTTCTAGCTGCTGGTGAGGGGGTCCCCAGAACCCTAACGGGCACCTGAGGGGTCCAGACTCTGACGTGGTGAGCGGCCTGGCCAAGGTCATGCTGCCCTCTGCTTTCTTGGAAAATGGAAGCCTGGAAGCACTGATGTCCAAGGCCCCTCCTGGGGTTCCCAGCAGCTGAGGGCAGTTGCTCTGCCCTTGCTTAGAGCCAGAAGCCTTGGCTACCTGCCTGCATGCTGGTGACCTCCGGCACGCGGTGCTGTCCCCTCCCTGAGCCTCGGTTTCCTCCCTTGAAGAGTGGGCCCTCCATCCCTGGCTAGTGAGCTCCATGCTTGCCGGCGCGACCAGCCAGGCCGAATCTGGGAAAGCCCTGCATGAGTCACAAACCTGGCATACAGTGGGCATGGCATGGCCTCTTGCTTCTCTTGCCTGGGCAGTCTCCCTCCCACTGCCCTCACGGCCTCCACCCTGGCTGCCGCAACCCTTGCCTGTGCACCCCGCCCCCCACTCCCCGTGCCTCTGCCTCGGGAACTCGGGGTGCCCTCTAGACACAGCAATCAAACCTGCAGGCTTTTGGCTAAGCTGTTCCCCCGCCATGAATGGCTACTTCCTTTCTCATTCAGCAGACTGACTGAGCACCTACTATGTGCTACGTTGGCTCTGCTCTAGCTCTGGGGATACAGCAAGGAACAGGAAGAATCCCTGCCTTCCTCGGCAGGCGGCAGACCACACACACGTCAGCGAACAAACAAGACAATGCCCATCTTAAGCACACTGAAGCGACACAATGGGGCGTCTTCATGAAGTAACTGGTGGAAGCGAAGCTTCTTCAGAGAAAACAGTCAGGGTGAAAGGCCTCTCGAAATGCTGGGGCCACAGAGACTTATTCTAGGAGGAGGAAGTAGTGCAAAAGCTCTGAGGTGGGAAGAAGCTTAGCATTCAGGAAATAGCCAAGAGCCTACCCACACTCCAGTGTGGCTGGATTGTGGGGGGCAGGGGAGTGGGGGTGACAAGCTTGCAGAGAGGCATAGGGCCCACCCTTGCCAGCCCCCTGCAGGGCAGGCCAGGCCGGTTCAGACCAGGGTGTGGGAAGCTGGGGGAGCAGGGGCGGGGGGAGTGACGCGATCTGATTTATAGTTTGGAAGCATTGCTCCGCTGCGGCTGCAGCATGGACTGGAGGGGCTGGGCAGGAAGGAGGGGAGAGCGACTGCAGTGGTCCAGGCTGGAGACGATGAACCTCGCTGGCTGCTCAGAGCACTGCGTGCACCCGGAGCAGCCTCAGTCTATCTGAAAGCTTCCCCAACCGGCCCCCACCCCCACCCCGCGGCCTCCTCCCTCCGCTCTGCCCTACCCCCTCACCCAGTGGGATGGTCTCTCTGCCTGTCTGGAGTCCCCATGAAAGGCCTGGCCTGCAGGCTTCCAGAAAAGTACGACAAATGAATCCCAGAGGCCAGCTTCCGAGGGCTGCACACGTAGTCACATGCGTGCTCTTCCTATGTGCCCCACATACTCACTTGCATCCTGGGGCAGGAGCCTGGAGGGCGAGATGGGAGATCTGGGGGCAGAAGGTGCCCTGGAGCCTGAAAGTGGTGGGAAAGCCTCTTCCAGCAGAATGCGTGGGCAGCAGGGGCCGCAGGGTAATAGCCACCCTTGGAGAGACCCTGCTGAGGAGTGGCCAGGGAATGGGGGAGCAGGGTCAAGTCCCAACAACCCCCAGAGGGGGTTCCAGATCAGAGGCTGTGTCTCCAGGATCCCTTGGAGAGCTAGCTAGCTCCATGCTCTTCCTGACTATCAGAGCTTTGGCCTGGGCAGAAGGAAAGAACAGGGCGGAAGCGAGCTCTGGAAAGTGGGAAGAGGGGGGTGTGGGGGGAGACCCAGGGCGGGATCCAGGCTTTGGAACGTTGGAGGTTTCCGGCCACAGAGGCAGGGCCTCAGGGGAGCCAAGGGAGGTGGAGAGAGACACACATCGAGGAACAGAGACAGGAGTTGGGAGGAGAGGGGCCAGGGAGAAGCTGGGAGAGGTGGGGACCACGGGGCTAGTGATCTGCACACACGCCAGTGCCCAGAGACATTTGCCCGAAGCCTTGGGTGTTGTGAGCCCAACCTGATGCAGGCGGCCTGGCTCCTTGGGGCCCTGGTGGTCCCCCAGCTCCTGGGCTTCAGCGACGGGGCTCGCGGAGCTGAGAGGGAGTGGGAGGGGGGCTGGGGAGGCGCCCAGGAGGAGGAGCGGGAGAGGGAGGCCCTGATGCTGAAGGTGAGTTGGGGAGTGGGGGTGGTGGTGGCAGCGGGGGAGTACCACTGTAACCGTGGGCTTGGGAGGGGACATTCCAGGGTCAGGGAAATGGGCGAGAGGGAGTGATGGGACAGGCTCAGAGGATGGGGGTGATCGGTTCACAGAAGGGACTTGAGGGCAGTGAGCCAGCTTACAGCTGGAGACGGATGCTTGGAGCATCTGGGGAGTCAGAATGGGGAGACAGGCTGTCCCCCACTGTCCCTGCCCTGCCTCAGCATTTACAGGAGGCCTTGGGGCTGCCGGCTGTGAGGGGGGACGCTGCGAGGGGGAACGCTGCGAGGGGGGACGCAAATCCTGAGGGAACACCTGAAGACAATGGGGCCCTGGAGACTGAGGAGGACCATCAGGGGGAGGAAGAAGAGGAAGCAACGCCAATACCCTCCTCCAGCCCCAGCCCCAGCCCCACTCCCACCCCGGAGGACACTGTCACTTACATACGTGAGTTATCATTAGCTCCGCCCTGCCCCCCCAGGCCTCCGCCATCATTTTCAGCAAAAGGAACTGTCCTGTTAACTGCCTGGGAACCTTTCCATTGCTCACTGCCCAGCCCATCGCGCCCACACCCCCATGAGCTCCGGGTCCCAGCCTTGCCTCCCAAAAGCCCAGGGCCACAGACCTGCTAGGACCCTCGAGTTCCCCCACCCCCACAAACTCTGCCCCCAGAGGCCTTAGGTCCTTGTCCCCCCCCGACCTCTGGTCCCCCGATTTCGCCCCCAAGATCTCCGTCCAACGTGCTCCCTGTCCGTCCGCAGTGGGCCGCCTGGCCGGCCTGGACGCAGGCCTGCACCAGGTGCACGTTCGTCTGCACGTGTTGGACACCCGCGTGGTCGAGCTGACCACGGGGCTGCGGCAGCTGCGGGAGGCGGTGGGCGACACCCGCGACGCCGTGCAAGCCCTGCAGGAGGCGCAGAGCCGCGCCGAGCGCGAGCGTGGCCGCTTAGAGGGTGAGTCCGCACCGCGTGGGGCTGGGAAAGCGGGACGATCCGGGTCTGGTGGGGGACCAGAGGGAGGAGGGGGCCTGGAGCGTCTGGGGACCCTGGGCATCACGGCTGAGGGGGTTCCCGGAGACTTGGGGTGTTGGCTGCTGCGGAGGTTAGAGTGGCGGGGAGGGTGAGTGCCCAGAGCAGGCAGGCGGTGGGGGAGGCACACTCCCCACCAGGCCGTAGAGTCGACCCCTCTCTACACGCGCCACGCCCCCTACAGTCCAGTCCCGAGAGCCTGGCCCCGCCCCGGGCGGCCCTGACTCCGCCTCCTTGCTGGATTCTGGCCCCGCCTCCTCCCAGCCCCGGCTCGTAGGCTCTTTCCCCTCCTTCTCCCCGCCCCCGGAGGTTCTGACCCCGCCCCACCCCGCCCTCCGCGGACCTGACCCCGCCCCGCCCACAGGCTGCCTGAAGGGGCTGCGCATTGGCCACAAGTGCTTCCTGCTCTCGCGCGACTTCGAGGCTCAGGCGGCGGCGCAAGCGCGGTGCGTAGCGCGGGGCGGGAGCTTAGCACAGCCGGCGGACCGCCAGCAGATGGAAGCGCTCTCTCGTTACTTGCGTGTGGCGCTGGCTCCCTACAACTGGCCGGTGTGGCTGGGCGTGCACGACCGGCGCGCCGAGGGCCTCTACCTTTTCGAGAACGGCCAGCGCGTGTCCTTCTTCGCCTGGCACCAAGCGCCCCGCCCCGAGCCTGGCTCCGAGCCCAGCGCGGCGCCACACCCGCTGAGCCCCAATCAGCCCAATGGCGGCGCGCTGGAGAACTGCGTGGCGCAGGCCTCGGACGACGGCTCCTGGTGGGACCACGACTGCGAGAGGCGCCTCTACTACGTCTGCGAGTTCCCCTTCTAGCGGGGCCGGTCCCCGCCTCGCCTTCCCATCCCACCACCGCCCTTTGCCAAGGCGTGCACCTTCCGAAAACGCCCTTCCCTTCCTCCCTCTCTTCCTTGCCTGTGTTTTTCCTGGGAGCAGTGAGCACCAGGCTTAGGTCCGGCGACAATAAAGCCTTGTGGAATCTGACTTGAGCGGGCAGTGGAAAGCGCGGCATTTTTCTCGCCGCGTGGCAGGACGGGAAAGGCAAGACCCTGGCCTTTGGATGCCCCAGAATCAGTGATGGAGAACTCTTGTGCATATGTACACATGGTCGTCCAGTCCTGCACACAGATGTCGGGAGTACATAAGTGCACACGCTGCTGACACCTTTATCCCTGTTGTGCCCTCCACTCAGGGCCGTGGGGACCCAGGGCCGGTCAATCATTGTCCCAGGTCTTGGTACGGATCAAAGATATTGGAATCATGAAGGAGCTAAAGGCTCTGACAAGTTTTGCAAGAAATTTCCCACTTAATACTGTTTTGTGTGTCTCGCACTTGTTTCATCAGACAGTACTGAAACAGTATCAGGCACCCCCTCCCTCCCTTGCCTTTTCCCCGCCCCCAGGGGCCTGTGTTGAGACACAAACTTGAAGACCTACCAGCCTGGAAGTGCAGCCTCGCTCCCAATGTTCCCTCCTCCACTCCCTGCCTGTGAGGCCATGAGCCCGTCTTCCCTGACCTGAGCCTCAGTTTCCTCATCTGAACAGAGGCACGATCCCAACCCCTACCTTGTATGACTTGGGATGTTCAGGTGGGCCCAGGAACATGAGCATCTGGGAACTGGTGGAACATGAGCCACAGGATACCTTTCCTTCCCCACCATTTTTCATCATTTTTTCCCCTGGGGCAGAGAGAACACCCAGAAATCACCCCAGTGTCTCCCTCAATGCTGGCATCATGGTCCTGACCCTGATATAGTGTCACCGATGGATCAACCAGTGTCAATCACCCCTGTTATTTCCAAAAGGGGTGAGCACCACACAACCCCTCCCTTCAGGAGGCCTTTCTCAGCCTCATGGCTCCCACAGGAGGTGCAGAATGAGAGGCTGGAAGGTGAGGGCGTGGCCTCTGGTCAGGAAGACATCTGTCGGGGAACTGAAGACCTTGCCCTAAATTCTTCCCCCTGAGCTTGTGTCCCAGGGTGGGGGTGAGGCCACCAGAGGACATTGATGAGCATCTGCTACTGCCCGGGAGGGTCAGACTGGACATCTTGGAAACTAAGTGGATTGGGCAGATCCACGGTTATATCTACCTGGACTCTGAAGCCGCATGGCCCAAGTTCTAGTCCCGTCTAGGCCACTTCTTACTGGGCAAACTTGAGGGAGATTTCTCTCCTGAGTCTGCACTGATCAGACCGACTGGGGGACCGTTGTGGGGCGGAGCTGGGTATGACCAACTCCGTGTGCCCGGCAACCCTGGCACATGGGAGCCCGTTGAATGGAAAATGGCTGTGTGGGTCCAGGTTGGGAAGCCTGAGATGCATCGGATCTCTAACTGCTTCTCCCCCCGGGGCTTCCACAGGGTCCGGGGCTTTCCCCATCACACCCTCCGTCACTCTAGATGCCACTGTCTGGTGAAGGTCTGTCACACCAGTCCAGAGACAGAGAGTTGTGGGGGCCTGCAGAGGGGTCCGAGATGGTGAGTGGAGGACATTTGCTAGACTGCTTATGCATCGGATCAGCGCGCCTATACGCAGCATTCCGATTTGATTTCCGACTCAGGTCTGCGTATGAGACCCTTACCACTCCTCCGAGAAGCCCTCCCAGACCAACCAAGAGGCAGCATTTGCTAATGCCCCCTCCCTGGCTCTCCGCGGAGCATCTGCTTTGTCAGCTTGGAGCCGAGGACCAGAGAAAGCCTCAGCAACTGATTGGGGTCGATTCGTTAATGGATCCCAGGGAAGTGGTGGAGGAAAGACATAAGGCCGGAGGTGTTTCAGCCGGGGGAAGAACTACTGGTAGCCACACGGGCTTGTCAGGACTACAAGTCCCAGGAGGCTGAGCGACAGGCCGCCTGAAGCCGTCTCAGAACTACGTTTCCCGGCAGCCATCGGGTGTCTCACGCCGGTTTTTTTTCCGCAAGCCCTGCCCCCTCCTTCCACGTGGGGATCGCCCACAGTTCCCCCGCAAACTTAGGACCACGCCCATCGCTATAACCTCAAAGCTCAGCAGTCTCCAATCAGAGTTCACACTCCCTTCTCCCTCCGCCCAGCCCATCGGGCTTCGCCCCGAGGTACGATGGGAAATGTAGTCCGGTCACGCATCAACCCGTAGAAAAACCGAAAACCGCAGAGTCTTAACATTTGTTTCGGCTTAACTGTAACCAGCACTCAGATCTTTCTCACAAAGAATTTTAAAAACTACAGTCCTGGTTGGTGTAGCTCAGTTGATTGAGCGCGGGCTGGGAACCAGAGGATCGCTGGTTCGATTCCCAGTCAGGGCACATGCCTGGGTTGCGGGCTAGGTCCCCAGTGAGGGCCATGTGAGAAGCAACCATAAATTGCTGTTTCTCCCTCTCTGTCTCCCTCCCTTCCCCTCCCTCTAAAAATAAATAAATAAAAATCTTAAAACAAAAAAATAGAATTTTAAAAACTACGGGTGAATTTTTATGTGTAGATCCTGACCATTTTCAAAACAAGTGAAACAAGTTCAAAGAAAACAGTTAGAAATACTTATCAAAATTTGAGTGACTAAGTACTAAATTACTAAGTAAAAATTCTTCCTTTGCCTGCAAAAATTTGCTGAACACTCGTCCGAACCAACTTAACTTTTAATAATAAAAAAGCTTTTTATTTGTAAATAATTTTGAACTTACAGATAACTTACACAAATACAAATAGCATGTTGTATTTTATGTACCCTTTCCTCAGATTTACCTATTGTTTATAGTTGACCTCCACAGCTCTGTATCTATCAATCTACCCATCCACCCACCATCCGTCCATCCATCACCCATTCATTCCTCCTAACCCAACCACCAAGGACAAACTAAAGTCAGGTTTACTGACCCATTGCAATGAAGGAGACCACATTCCAGCAGAGGAGCTGTGATTGAGCTACAGGATTTGGGGAAAGAGAGGAATTCGGGTGAAATTTAAGTGAAACGGTGTTTTGATAGCTTCAGAGCAAAGCAGGAATGTGTATAAATGAGTCACCGTCAGCCTGGCTGGTATAGCTCAGTGGACTGAGCGCTGGCCTGCAGACCAAAGGATCTCTGGTTTGATTCCCAGTCAGGTCACATGCCTGGGTCACAGGCCAGGGCCCCAGTGGGGAGTGTGTGAGAGGCAACCACACATTGATGTTTCTCTCTCTCTTTCTCCTTCCTTTCTCCTCTCTCTAAAAGTAAATAAATCAAATCTTTAAAAAAAATCTTAAAAAAAAAATGAGTCAACATTAGGTTTGGGTGCAAAGTGGACTCAGGGTCCCGTTTCTTCGGAAACTACAAAGTTAACATGAATGTGGCATGTTGCGCCCAGCTCTGCATCGAAGCTGCAACCTGAGACTTCCTGTCTGTCACAATGCCTTAGACCTTCCAGGCAAGAGCAGGATGTTTCATTCTTTATTTTTTTCCTTTTCTTTTTTTTTAAGATTTTATTTATTTTCAGAGAAATAGAGGGCAAGAGTAGGAGAGAAACATCCTTCTGTTGCCTCTCGTGTTCCTCCAACTGGGGACCTGGCCTGCAACCCAGACACGTGCCCACCCGCCAGGGTGGACGTTTCATTCTTATGGCTACACTTTGAAACAGCAAAGTGTCCAGAAGCCTACAAGTTTAGGGAACAAAGTTTCTCAGTGATCAAGATAGCAGCAGTTATAAAAGGGAGTTGTTGGGACCCTTTACCTCCTATCTCTGGGAGAGGTATTTCCTGTTGACTTGGCAGCTGGCTTTATCTGTGTCCAGAGATGGTGGGCAGATTTTTTACAGTCCTAGATGGTTTTCATTACTCTCTCTATATGTTTGTTGAAGCATTTAAGGGTTAGCTACACACATCATTGCCCTTCACCCCTAAGTATTTCAGTGTGTTTTTCCTGAGAGGGCAGATGCTGTCTTCCACAACCAAAGTGACCACCCTCAGTAAATGTAACATTTACATAATTCTTTTATCTAATCTACTAGTGATATTCCAGTTTTGTCCGCTGACCCAAATACACTTTCCCCTCCAGTTCAGTTTCCAGCCTGGGGTCCCGCATTGCATGTAGTTGTGATGTCTCCATGCATCTAGAACATTTCCATTTTTAAAAAAGATTTTATTTATTTACTTTTAGAGAGAGGGGGAGGGAGGGAGAAAGAGAAGGAGAGAAACATCAATGTGTGATTGCCTCTCTCACGTCCCCTACTGGGGACCTGGCCCACAACCCAGGCATGTGCCCTGACTGGGAATTGAACCAGTGACCCTTTGGTTCGTAGGCCGGCACTCAATCCACTGAGCCACACCAGCCAGAGCTAGAACATTTCCTTTTTTTTTTTTTAAAGACTTTATTTATTTATTTTTAGAGAGACGGGAAGGGAGGGAGAAAGAGAGAGAGAGAAACAGCAGTGCATGGTTGCCTCTCACATGGCCCCCACCGGGGACCCGGCCCGCAACCCAGGCATGCGCCCCGACCGGGAATCGAACCGGGACCCTCTGGTTCCCAGCCCACACTCAATCCACTGAGCTACACCAGCCAGGGCTAGAACACTTCCATTTTGATGACATCGACATTATGGAAGAAGAACTTTCCTCCACACCACTCCTTTAAAAAAGAAGGAAAGAAAGAAAGGAAATAGGAGTTACTCACTCGAGTTTACCTGATTTCTCATAACTCACTCGAGTTTACCTGATGTTTCTTCATAATGATTAGATCTGTGTTATACATTCTCTACCTGAGTATATGAGGTGAGGTCAGTGGTATGAAATGTGTAAAACATGGAATGGTTTATTTTGTTGTAATTATGTCATTTTTCCATCGTCGGTGGTTCACCTTGCTCATGAATCCTTCCCGGTTTCCACAGGTTTTCCCCCCTGCTATCCCCGTGTTCTCCATTCATTCATTTGAATGGCCTCTCCTGTGCTGCAGCCCCAAGCCACCACTTCCTTCTGAAATGCCAGCCTCATCGTTGCCAGCAGCCGGATGCTTCCTTTCAAACCACAGGTGGTTTGTGTGAGTCCTGTGTGTGGCTCAGTTGGGTGTAGCATCATCCCGTACACCAAAAGGTTGTGGGCAGCTGATATTTCTCTCTCACATTGATGTCTGTCTGTCTGTCTCTCCCTTACTCTCCCTTCAAAATCAATTTTTAAAAAAAGAACATATCCTTGGGTGAGAATTAAAAAAAATAAAAAATAGGGTATTACTCTCTCTGTCTTTTTTTTTAAAGATTTTATTTCTTTAATTTTAGACAGAGGGGAAGGGAGAGAGAAAGGGAGGGAGAGAGACATCAATGTGTGGTTGCCTCTTGAGTGCCCTCTACAGGGGACCTGACCTGCAACCCAGGCACTTGCCCTGACTGGGAATTGAACCAGCAACCCTTCAGTTTGCAGGCCGGGGCTCAACCCACTGAGCTACACCGGCCAGGGCTGAATAAGGTGTTACTCTTAAATCACCCTTCCCTTATCCCATTCTTATTTTTTTAAAGATTTTATTTATTTATTTTTAGAGAGGGGAGAAGGGAGGGAGAAAGAGCAATGTACGGTTGCCTCTCACATGGCCCTCACTGGGGACCCGGCCCGCAACCCAGGCATGTGCCCCGACTAGGAATCGAACCGGGACCTTTTGGTTCCCAGCCCGCGCTCAATCCACTGAGCTACACCAGCTGGGCACCTTTATCCCATTCTTCATCCCTTGCCCGCGTAGGGCTGCCATAACATAGTGCCACAGACTGGGTGCTTTAAACAGAAATGATTTCTCACCGTTCTGGAGGCTAGAAGTCCAAAATAAAAAGTGTCATCAGGGTTGGTTCTTGGGCCTTTCCCCTTGGCTTGCAGACGGCCACCTTCTCACCCTGCCCTCTTCTTATGAGGACACCAATCAGCTTGGAATAGGGCCCACTCTGGCCTCATTTTAACGTAATCATTTATTTTTAAAAAGATTTTGCTCGGCTGGTGTAGCTCAGTGGATTGAGCGCGGGCTGGGAACCAGAGGGTTCCGGTTCGATTCCCAGTTGGGGTGCATGCCTGGGTTGCGGGCCGGGTCCCCGGTGAGGGCCATGTGGGAGGCAACCATACATTGCTCTTTCTCTCTCCCTTCTCCTCTCTCTGAAAATAAATAAATAAAAAAATCTTTAAAAAGATTTTATTTGCCCGGCTGGTGTAGCTCAGAGGATTGAGCGCGGGCTGGGAACCAGAGGGTCCAGGTTCGAATCCCAGTCGGGGCACATGCCTTGGTTGCGGGCCAGGTCCCCAGTGAGGGCCATGTGAGAGGCAACCATACATTGCTCTTTCTCCCTCCCTTCTCCTCTCTCTGAAAATAAATAAATAAAATCTTAAAATAAAAAAAAAATAAAAAGATTTTATTTATTTCTTTTTAGAGAGAGGGGAAGGGAAAGAGAAAGAGGAGGAGAGAAATATCAGTGTGTGGTTGCCTCTCAGACTCTCCCCCTCTGGGTGACCTGGCCTGCAACCCAGGCATGTGCCCTGACTGGGAATTGAACTGGCGACCCTTTGGCTTGCAGGCCGGTGCTCAACCCACTGAGCCACAACAGTCAGGGCCAGTTTGCTTGAGTTTTAACAGTATATTTCCTTTCCTCATTTGAATGACCAATGAAGACATAAGTCCAATTGGCAAGTGAAAAGAGGAGTTAGCTCATTTCTTTTTAGCACTGAATAATATTCCATTGTCTGGATGGACCACAGTTTATTTACTCATTCACCTCCTGAAGGACATCTTGTTTGCTTCCAAGTTTTGGCAGTTATGAGTAAAGCTGCTGTAAACATCTGTGTGCAGATTGCAACTTGGTTTGTAAACTTGTATTACAAAGATTTTCTTGTGTTGCTACTGTTCGTGCGTTGTCGCTGTGGTACGGTGCTCTCTGGGAGAGATGCCACAGTGAATCCGCTCTGTTCTGGCTGACATTCATGGTTTTCACAAATGAGCATTTGCGTTTCTATTTTCTGCTATTGTGAACAATGCGTCCTTCTCACTCTCTACATTGTCATCATTGCTTCACACCATCAGGTGTAAAATGTTTGTTGGTCTGGAAGGTGGTATCTCACTGTGGTCCTAACTTCCATATCCCCAATTACTAATGAGGCTGGGCCTCTTTTGATCTGCTTATTTGCTATTCTCATGTTCCTCTCCATGAAATACCTTTCATAGGCTTTTACATATATTCACAATTTTTTTATATTGGGTGTCTCCTTCTTGGTAATTAGTAGTCTTCATATATTCTGCATACTAATACTTTGAAGGCTATACATGGCAAATCTCTGACTTGTTCTTTTACTTTCTTGATGGTGTATTCTATTGATCAGAAGTTTCTTAATTTTAATTTAGTCAAATTTCCGAGTGTTTATGCTGGGTACTTTTGGGGACTCATGTAAGAAATGCTTCCCTGCCCCAAGGTGATAAAGACATTCTCCTTCATTATCTTCTAAAAGTTTTGACTTCCTGCCCTGGCTGGTGTGCCTCAGTGGATTGAGTTTGCAGGCCAGCACTCAATCCACTGAGCCACAGCAGCCAGGGCTAATTCTTATCTTTTTTTTTTTTTTTAAGATTTTATTTATTTATTTTTAGAGAGAGGGGAAGGGAGGGAGACAGAGAGGGAGAGAAACAGCAATGTATGGTTGCCTCTCACATGGCCCTCACTGGGGACCTGGCCTGCAACCCAGGCATGTGCCCCGACTGGGAATCAAACCGGGACCCTCTGGTTCTCAGCCCGTGCTCAATCCACTGAGCTACACCAGCCGGGCTAATTCTTATCTTTTTTTAAAAAAAGATTTTATGTATTTATTTTTGGAGAGAGGGGAAGGGAGGGAGAAAGAGAGGGAGAGAAACACACTGTGTGAGAGAGATATCGATTAGTTGCCTCTCCCATGCCCCCAACCAGGGACCTGTTTTGCAACCCAGGCATGTGTCTGGACTGGGACTCAAACCGGCGACCTTTCAGTTCACAGACCAGCGCCCAACCCATAGAGCCACAGCAGCCAGGGTTTAATTCTTATAGCCATTGTCCCAGAAACTGGAAATCATGTAAAGTCTGTCTGGCTCACTTTGGGAAGCTGCTGCAAAATTGGTTCCAAAACCAGATAAGGAACATATATAAGAAAAGGAAATTATAAGTCCATTTCACTGTGAATATGAGTATAAAAACACTAACTTAAATAATGGCCTACTAAATCCAAGATTATATCATAAGTTACCACCATCAAGTAGGATTTATCCCACTAATGCAAATATGGTTCAATATTTCAAAAAGAGTCTTTTAATGTAATCCATCATATTAATGGATCAAGGAATAAAATGTAATGATTTCAACCAATGGAGAAAAGTAATTTGATATGGTTTTATATCTATTCATTATTAAAAATCGAAACAGTAAACTAGGAAGAAAACGAATTTTTTTAAACTTCTTAAAGCTTCCTGCAAACACCATAGAAATTTTGGGAAACTTCCTTTTAAGATTAAGAATAACATTAGGATATTTTCATCATGGCTAGTGTTTAACATGTATTGTACATAAATCCTAACTAATGCTTTATTAAAAAATAAAAGGAGCCCTGGATTGTTTTTTATTAAAAAATAAAAGGAGCTCAGTGGATTGAGTGTGGGCTGCGAACCAAAGGGTCGCTGGTTTCATCCCCAGTCAGGGCACACGTCTGGGTTGCGGGCCAGGTCCCCAGTGGGAAGCATGTGAGAGGCAACCGCACATTGATGTTTCTCTCCCTCTTTTTCTCCCTGCCTTCCCTTCTGTCTAAAAATAAATAAATAAAATCTTAAAAAAAAATAAAAGGAAAGAAGGTGTGTAAAGACCAGAGGGAATTAAAAAAAGCTTTCAATATTTGAACATGATGTAATTATATACCCAGTAAAACCACTGGAATGAACAAACCACAAGAACAAATTATAAGAGATATCAGCAAGGCCCCCAGTTACAAGATTAACCTGCAAAAATCATTTCCATTTCTCTACGCCAACAATAAAAGGTTTTACAAACATAAAATGTGATTGAAACACCAGTCCCAATCCCAACAAAATCTAGAAATCATCTCAGAGCCAGCAAATAAGAAAACATAAAATTCTGTGAAGGAAAATAAAAGTCTAATAAAGCCCCTGAAAAAGGTGATCTGAATAAAAGCAAAGACAGGCCATGCTCTTGGTTGGGGTGATTAAATATTATACAGATGTCAATATCTCACAAATAATTTATAGATTTAGTACAATTGCAAGCAAATTTCTATTTGGATTATTTTATTTTTAAAAAATATTTTATTTATTTTTAGAGAGATGGGGAAAAGAGGGGAAAAGAGAGGGAGAGAAACATCAGTTGGTTGCCTCTCACATGCCCCCAACCGGGGACCTGGCTTGCAAAGAGGCATGTGCCCTGAGGGGGAATCAAACTGGCAACCCTTTGACTCACAGGCTGGCACTCAACCACTGAGCCACACCAGCCAGGGCAGATTCATCAGAATTCTTTACATATTCCAGCTTTTTAGTTGTTTCTTTGGGGCTTATACCATACCTTTTAATTGAGCAGAATTGGGTTCAGATTTAGACTAGCTCAGTTCCAGTGAGAACTAATTGTTAGTCTCATACAACTCTATTCCCTTCACTCTCTTTCTGCGGCATTATTGTTACATGTGCTGACGTTCCAGCTCGAAGAACACACGGTGACCATTGATACTTTACCATCTCTAGTCTCTTCCTTAGGTTTACTCTCACCTGTCTCCTTTGTACTATTATGGACAAATGCTTACAAATATATTACATTCGTTTATCTTGTAGTCTCAACAATAAATTATATACATATTGTTTTCTACGATTGCTATTTTTATTTTTAGATTTTATTTATTTCATTATTAGACCGAGGAGAAGGGAGGAAGAAAGAGAGGCAGAGAAACATTAATGTGTGGTTGCCTCTAGTGCACCCCCTACTGGGGACCTGGCCCACAACCCAGGCATGTGCTCTGATGGGAATTGAACCAGCGACTCTTTGGTTTGTAGGCTGGCACTCAGTCTACTGAGCCACACCAACCAAGGCTAAAATTGCTTTTAAAATCAGTTAAGGGAATAAAGGAGAAAAACGATGCCTGTATACTGTCTTCTATAATGCCATCATAACCTTTGCTAGTTTTTTTTCCCCCTGTGGATTTGCATTAGCCCCTGGAGGCCCATTGCTTTCAGCTTGAAGAACTATTTTTTTTTAAGATTTTATTTATTTATTTTCAGAGAGAGGAGAAGGGAGGGAGAAAGAGAAATGTATGGTTGCCTCTCACATGGCCCTCACTGGGGACCTGGCCTGCAACCCAGGCACGTGCCCCAACTGGGAATCGAACCGGGACCCTCTAGTTCCCAGCCCGCGCTCAATCCACTGAGCTACACCAGCCGGGCTAAAGAACATTTTTAAAAGAATTTTTTTGTAAAGCAGATCTGCTAGCATCAAACTCTCTCAATTTTTGCATATCTGGGCATGTCTTTATTTTGCTTTCACTTTTGAAAGACAGCTTTGCCAGGTACAGGATTCTTGGTTGACACGTTTATTCTTTGAGTGCTTGGAGTGTGTTATTCCACTGCCTTCTGTACTCCATCCTTTCTGCTGAGAAGTCAGCTGTTTATCTTATTGGGGTTTCTTAGCAAGTGAAAAGCCATTTGCCCCCTCTTTCTGCTTTCATTATCATCTCCTTGTCCTTGACTTTCAACATTTTTTTACTAGGAAGTGTTGACTGTGGGTCTCTTTATGTTGATCCTATTTGAGTTCATTGAGTCTCCTAGATGTGTAGGGAGGTTAGTGTAATAAATATGGGAAGTTTTCAGCCATTACTTATTCAATTATTTTCCTGTTCCTCTCTCTCTCTTTTCTTCTGGGACTTCCATGCCATATGTGTTAGTCTGCTTAATGGTGTCAGTAACCGGAATAGTCCCTGCTAAAGACTTTCTATGTTTGGGCTCAATATATAAAAATAGAATGGCTAGAGGAAAAGAATCGCCTATTCTCCACGTTGATTCTTTTAGCCTCGCTGTGTTTTAAAATACTGAAAGTAAAAGGGGTGCAAGGGAATTTTGGGGTGGTGGTTACACAACGTATATATTTGTCAAAACCCTAGAACTACACTGACAAGGGAGAATTCTTGTATGCAGATAATGCCTCAGTTTTCAAAATACTTAGTTTAGCAGAGTGGTGCAGCAGAACCATGCTGGGACCCTAAAAATACTTAGTTTTTTTTCCTTTTTTTTTTGTACTAAGGATACAGGTTTGACAACCTGAAATTTAAAAGCTCTTTGTAGAAAAAACAACTCATGCTAAAATAAAAAGTGAAGAAATTGACTTGAGCGAAACTGTACTTCATGTGACAGAAATTGCATTAATAATCTCTTCACGTCAAGTGACAGAAAAAGGAACAAACTTCTTGGATTCCAGGAAGCCA
Source organism: Micronycteris hirsuta (assembly GCA_004026765.1). Taxonomy (NCBI): domain Eukaryota; kingdom Metazoa; phylum Chordata; class Mammalia; order Chiroptera; family Phyllostomidae; genus Micronycteris; species Micronycteris hirsuta. The sequence continues at coordinate 115,566 of PVJI01002047.1, forward strand.
GTGGGCAAAAGATAGGAAGAGACAGTTCATAAAAGAGGGGCTGCTGCCCTGGCTGGTGTGGCTCAGTGGACTGAGTGCTGGGCCTGCAAACCAAAGGGTTGCAGGTTCAATTCCCAGTCAGGGCACATGCCTGGGCTGTGGGCCAGGTCCCCAGTAGGGGGCGTGCAAGAGGCAGCCACACATCGGTGTTTCTCTCCCTCTCTTTCTCCTTCCCTTCTTTCTAAAAATAAATAAATAAAGTCTTAAAAAAAAGGGGGGGAATGTAGTGAGTACCTGACTATTCTTGGAAGATATCTCACCACATTAAAAAGTCAAAATCATCCCAGTAGGTCAATAACCAGGGACAACTTTTTAACAAGAAGAGCCAGAGCTGATGGATGAGGCTGGGGTGGATTCTCTCCTGCCCTATGGTCTATCTTCAAAGCCTTCTAGGTAACAAAGTCAAGATCTTTTCTCCTTTGGAAGCCCACTTCTGGGAATCCAAAGAAATAAACCTCACCATGGGGGAGGGAGAGAAGCTTTATCCCTCAAACTGTTATTCACAACACTAATTAGAATAGCAAAACATGCGGCGGAAGTGCTGAAAGTGGTGGTGGGACACCTTCAATTCATTCCAAAAGGGAATTGGGCAAGAATGTCCCTACCACAGAGACGCAGGGATGCAGGGCTGAACATCGACCTCCTGAGTGGACGTCAGGGGAGGACGGGAGAAAGAGGCTGCCCCTCCAGTTCGGTAATTAAATAAAGTTGATTCCAGAAAACTTCCACACGAGGCGCCTCTTGGGTTGCTGCAAGATGAAATGGATCCCCACGCTGCTTAGCAGGAGCTGGAGAATTAATAATACGGGGTAAGATGGGGTAGTCACAGGTACCAGTACGTGAATGCTACCGGATCCAGGAAATTAGATGTGCAAGCCGGCAGGTCAGGACAACCTCCGGGAACCCGCATGGGGGCAGGAGGCAGGGGAGGGGTGCCAGTTTCTGTCAGAACGAACATTCATTAGGATCAGACAGTCTGTGAGCAGGGCTTGCCATAATAAGCAATCTCTGCTCTGGTCCCCTCCCCGTGGTGGGTCAGAGGTCATGTCACAGAGCCGTCTTTCATTCCACACACCGCGTGGGGGTGTTATATTTTTTAAAAGGTTGAAGAATATAAAGCAGCAGGGGAAATACTTAATTCTAGAAATCGATGATATGGAACAAGGCTCCCTGCTTGAACATACCATGTAAGATGACAACATTACAAGCAGCGATCCCAGAATCCAGGCAGAGCACAGCCTGGTGAGGACACAGCATCTTGGGAGCCGCTCCCAGGGCTCCCCTCGGAGAAGGGAACTGGCTTTGATAAAGGGGGCGACGCAAGGAAAAAGGCAACGTGTTCCAACAACCCTTAGAAGCACATTTCCCCCCCGCCTTGACCCCCCTGAAACCAGGAGACATCTCTCAATGGCCAGCATCACACAGCTGCTCCTGGCGCGGTGTGAACACCTGCAGAAGGGGTGCCTGGATCCTAGGAGAAAACCCTGCAGACGAGGTCTAGCTGGCTCAGTTGGTTGGAGCATTGTCCCATGTACCCTAAGGGTGGAGGGTTCGATTCTCGGTCAGGGCACATACCTAGGTTGTGGGTTCCCTCCCTGAGCGGGGCGAGCAGCGGAGGCAACTGACCCATGTTTCTCTCTCACATTGATGTTTCTCTTTCTCTCCTTCCTGTCTCTGTAAAATCAATAGACATATGCCCAGGTGAGGATTTTTAAAAATCCTGCAGGCCCTGGCTGGTGTGGCTCAGTGGATTGAGCGCCAGCCTGTGAACCAAAGGGTCGCTGGTTCGATTGCCAGTCAGGACACATGCCTGGGTTGTGGGCCAGGTCAGGTCTCCAGTAGGAGGTGCTAGAGAGGCAGCCAAACTTTGATGTTTCTCTCCCTCCTTTCCCCTCTCTCTCTAAAAAAAAAAAAATTCTCCTCCAATCCTCCTCAGGGCCTTTGCACATGCGGTCACCCTCTCTCAACCACGTTTCCTTTCCTCATTGTGTAGGGAACTATCATCCTAGACATCTCACCGAGATTATCATGTACTCAGCAAACTCTGGCCCTGATGCCACTTCCTCTGTTGCAACTCTCCTTTGAGGAAGCTCCTTTATTCAGAAGCCAGAGCCCCGTTTGTGAATAAATACATTTATTTGTGAGTCTGTTGGTATCCTGTCCAGTCTCTCAGCACTCAGAGTTTCCCGGAGGCAGGGCCCAGGTCTGTAAATGTGTTTCCCAGGCCCTCCCGCTCCCTGTGCCCGTGGGGAATGTGAATACTCCTGTCACTGGGAAGGAAGCCGGTAACATCGATTTCAAACGCACATCCTATGAACCCAGTATTCCTAATCTGAGGATCTAGCTCAGGCAATAGCTCCGTTGGTTAGAGTGTCATCCTGATACACCAAGGTTCCGGGTTCAATCCCAGGTCAGGGCACACGCAAGAATCAAGCAAATGAGTGCCTCAATAAGTGGAACAATAAATCTCTCTGTCTCGAATCAATCAATAAAAACATAGCTCATGCGATATGAAAAAATAAAAAAGATGGGACCTCTATCAGGGAAGGCAAGCCCTTTTCAGAAACTCTTAGCCTACACCTGCTATTCCCGAACAGTGTCACCTGGCCCCTGTGGGTCACCAGGCGACACAGGAAAGCAGGTCATTCTATCTGGGCCCACTGTGCCCTGAGCAACCCTGGGCTCTTGAAGGCAACAAAAAGGAGAAAGTGGACTGTGGGTGGGCAGCTAGCAGTGTCTGCCAGGAAAAAGGGGGGCAAACCAAGAAATGGCAGAAATGGCTCCATCCTGCTTAATTTAAAAACATGCCACGGTCCCCATTTATTCAAGTGCTGGAGGAAACTTTGTTCTTAGTCTGCAAACTCTTCCTCGAGGACACCTTGCTGATGTTCTTATTTAACACTCACAGAAGACGCAGTCCGTTCGGGCACAGCTCGGAGCTCAGCACAGATATGAACTCATGTTCTCCATGCAACCGTCCCGGGGGTCTGTCTGTTACTGCGGCCAGAACTGTGCACCCAACCTGAACATCCACAGCAATAAATCCACGCCCTGGATTACTCAGAGTTGATATTCACCAAGCCGAGCACAGGAAGACAGGAACTATGATCTTCTGTGTTTTGCTGATGCAGAAACTCGGGAACAGAGTGGTTAAGGAATCTGCCCAGGATCACACAGCTCAACAGAGGTGAAGCCAGGATTTGAACTCAAGGTCACCTCTCCCTTCCACTGTGCAATAATACATGGACAATGCATAGTAGGTACTTACGGAAGTTGAGTTCCCTTCCTGAGATGGGGCCTGGGGCTGGGACACAGGAAAGGACAAATGGAGAGCATTGGAATGGCACCGTGAAATGAGGCCTCTGCATCCCCTATCCTCTTTTGTCCCCAAACTCCTGGCTACCAGGGCCTATCAGGACCCACATCTGGTGACATGTCACAGGCTCTGATATTGGTCTTTGGAGCCACCATGACTCTTGCCCAAGAGTTTTTCCTGGACACCTATCTGCTCCCAAATTCACTGACAAGCTTCCGGCTACACCTCAACCCAGGCTCAAGGCTGGTAGCTGCCCTGGAGAGACAGACAGAGTTTCCTCGCCCTGACCCTCACCCTGGGACACAGGACACGGTGACACGGGATGGGAATTTGGTGGGAGGGGCCTCAGAGGGCTCAGAGGGTGGGGGCTTGGGGACCAGGTCCGCTGGTGCACGGCGGGGTGGGGGTGGGGGATACAAGGAGGAGCTGGCCAAAGAGGTGAGAAGTTCTGCACCACCTCCCCTGGGGAAGGGCTTTCTCACATCAGCTCCACCAGGGAAGAGGTTTCCGACTATTGACTGTTTTCATTGCTGTTGTATCCGCAGTGCTGAGGAGTGTGTCTGGCAGACAGTATGAGTTCAATGCCTGTTTTTATTTTTAAAAAGATTTTATTTATTTATTTTTAGACAGAGGAGAAGGGGGGCAGAAAAAGAGAGAGAGAAACATCAGTGTGTGGTTGCCTCTCGTGTGCCCCCCTCACTGGGGACCTGGCCTGCAACCTGGGTGTGTGCCCTGACCAGGAATCAAGCCAGCAACCTTTCGGTTCATAGGCCTGTGCTCAATCCACTGAGCCACACCCTCTTTACACGGCAAAGAGCCTCTTTCTGGCTCAACCCCACATTCCTAATTCCCCTTACCTTGATTTAAAATAAATTCTGATCTTCTTTCCTTCCTGTACAGAGGAGCCAGCATTTGTTGTCATTTCCTCAGCCCAAAGAATTTCCTTTAGGAATTCTTGTGGATGGATGTAATAAATTATATCAAATTCCGTTTATCTGAAAATATCTTTATTTCACCTTTTTTTTTTTAAAGATTTTATTTATTTATTTTTAGAGAGAGGAGAAGGGAGGGAGACAGAGAAGGAGAGAAACAGCAATGTATGGTTGCCTCTCACATGGCCCTCACAGGGGACCCGGCCTGCAACCCAGGCATGTGCCCTGACCGGGAATCAAACCGGGACCGTCTGGTTCCCAACCCGCGCTCAATCCACTGCGCTACACCAGCCAGGGCTTTATTTCACCTTTTTTGAAGGATACTTTCATAAGTTACCGAGTTCTGCATTGACAGATTTTTTTCTTTTATCGGTACCTTAAAGGTACCGCTTCATTGGTTTATGGCCTCTCTTCTGCTCCAGTGAGAAGTCGGCTGATATTAATATCACTGTTCTCTTGTATGCGATGTGACATTTTTCTCTGCCTGCTTTCAAGATTTTTTTTTAAAAAAGATTTTTATGTATTTATTTTTAGAGTGAGGGGAAGGGAGGAATAAAGAGAGGAGAGAAACATCAACACGTGAGAGATAAACATGCATCAGTTGCCTCTCATACACCCCCTACTGGGGACCTGGCCTGCAAGCCAGGCATGTGTCCTGACTTGGAATTGAACCAGTGACCCTTTGGTTTATAGGCCCACACTCAATCCACTGAGCTACACCAGCCAGGGCTCCTTTCATTTAAGATTTTTAACATATTTGTATTAGGTGCTTTAATGTCTTTGCATATTGCAATATCCATGCTGTTTTGGAGTTATTTCTTTTGACTGCTTCCTCTGTTGACTATGGCTCATACTTTTCTGTTACTTCACATGTGTAGTGGTTTTTAATTGGATCCTTGGCTATTATGCATGATATATTGCAGAGACTCTGCATTGTGTTATGTTCCTCTGAAGAGTGATTCTTGTTCTGGTAGGCAGTTAAGTTGGATGAACTCAAACTCCCAACTCTGAGTATACTCTGTGATGGGCAACAGCTGAAATCTCTGCTCAGTTCTTTCAAATTTCAGCTGTTGCTTGTTCACCAGGCATCCTGGGGTCTCCAGAACATGAATCATTTAGTAAGCTAAGGATTTGGATGGATTTTTTGGTGTTAATTCTTTTTTTTTAATTGTATTTTTTTCCCATTATCATTTATCTCCCTTATTGGATGGATTTTTTAATATGCAGATCTTGGAGTTTACCTTCTCTTGGGCTCCCTTCCTTCCACAATTCCCTCCCCTCTCACTATCTTTCTGGTTAATCTGCCAGCTAATCTGTCATCTCATACCTCCAGCCAGTGAGGATGCAGCAGTCACATCCCACTCACACCAAAGAGATGCAAATTCATAACGCTGACCCCCATCAAGGGTGGACTCTCCTGTGGTTTATGCTTGAGTTTGGTCACTCCCCAAGATCTTTGAAAAGTGGAGTGATTTTAAATATTTTCTCCATATTTTATGAATTTTTATTTGGAAGACTATTTGTCTGACAAAGATACTCTGATATCACCCCAAATCAGAGGGCCCTTTAAAAATTTTAAATCAGCCCTGTCTGGTGTGGTTCAGTGGATTGAGTGCTGGCCTGTAAACCAAAGAGTCACTGGTTCTATTCCTGGTCAGGGTACATGCCTGGGTTGCAGGCCAAGTCCCCAGTAGGGGCTGTGTGAGAGACAAAGACACGTTGGTGTTCCTCTCCCTCACTTTCTCCCTCCCTTCCCTTCTCTCTAAAAAGAAGTAAAATCTTTACAAAAATAATAAATAAATAAATAAAATTTTGAACCATGTTTTTCTTTTATAGATTTCATTTATTTACTTTTAGGGAGAGGGGAAGGGGAGGGAGAAAGGGATAGAGAGAAACATCAGTGTGTGGTTGCCTCTCACACGCCCCCTACTGGGGACCTGGCCCATAACCCAGGCATGTGCCCTGACTGGGAATCCAACCTGCAACTTTTTGTTTTGCAGGCCGGCACTCAGTCCAGTGAGCCACACCAGCCAGGGCCATCCTTCTTATTTTTGTCCACAGCTCTTGTGACCTTCTAAAGCAGAATCTTGCAGCTATATTTATCACACATATAGTGTTTCCCATCGACAGCCCCCACTAGGATGTAAGTTCCGTGAGGACCCGTTTGTACCTAGAGCAATAGCGCCCGGACCTACACAGCAATGCTCAACAGCCCCGCGCGGAGTGGAGAAATAAACAAAGGGGTCTTGGAGGGGACCACGAGCTCTGAAAGGCAGTGGAAGGCAGCCCGTGGCTCTGACCTGCGGTCATCACTCTTGTTGTGGAAAGGTGAACCACACCTCTGCTCCCAAATGCCAACCTGCGGCGGCGCAGTGCCTCCGCACGCTGACCATCGCCATCCTGTCTGTGTCCTTCGGGGTCGGCGTGGTGGCCCACGGGCTGGCGCTCTGGATGACCGGCTCCCGCACGGCCCGCACCGTCACCACCACGCGGTGCTTCCACCTGGCCCTCGCCGACTTCGCGGTCCTGGCGTCCCTGCCTGTCTCCATCTACAGCGTGGACAGCGACCAGTGGCCCCTCGATGATTCAGCCTGCAAGCTGTACATGGCCTTCGTGGCCTTCACCTTCTTCACCAGCATCTGCCTCCTGGTCCTCATCTCTGTGGACCGTTGCATCTCCGTCCTCTACCCGATCTGGGTGCGAAACCACCGCACGGTGCGGCGAGCGAGCCGGCTGGCTGTCGGGGCGTGGCTCCTGGGTGCCGTGGCTTCCTCTCCGTACCTGAAATTCCGGGCCACCGAGGAACGGGAGGGGTGTAAGCACTGCTACTTCCAGTTTGACACAGAGAACGAGGGGCAGGAAAGCTCCAACGACAGGGATAAAGTGATTCACCAAAGGCACATGGCGGTGACCATCACTCACTTCGTGGTGGGCTTCTTGGTGGCCCTAGTGGTCATCAGCACCTGCCCCCACCTCCTCGGTGCCAAGCCCCGGCGGGAGGGCTGGGTCCGTGCCCGCCGGCCACAGAGGTTGCTGCTGGTGTTGGTGAACGCCTTCTTCATCTTGTGGTTCCCGTTTAATGTGGCACTCTTGGTCCACCTGGGGCTACAGGGCCCCCATGCGCCTACAGTGCTGCTCGTCCTCTGGGCTACCTTCTCCTTGGGCTGTCTCAGCAGCTGCCTCAACACTTTCCTCTATGTCTTTGTTGGCAGAGATTTCCAAGAAACGTTTTTCCAGTCTCTGCCTTCTGGCCTGGCCAGGGCGTTTGGTGAGGAGGCGTTTCTCATTAACCTTGCTCCCAAGGAGAAGGGTCCAGGGGATGATGGAGACCTTAAAGTAGAAGCTGAAAATCCTCCCGTGTAGTCTGCAGCTCCTTTAAGTAGGCTGGCTTCCAAGATCCTGCCAAATCTGGTCTCTTCTTTCAGGAAGTCCTCCTGGCACCGCTTCATCTAAATCTCTGTATTAGAGACACCTGATTATTTCCCTGTAACCATTCTATCCTTCCTTTATAGCAAGACTTCAAATAGAAGTCTTCTGTGGTTAGCCAGAAAAAAAAAAAAAGACTAAGTTTCCCAGTGTCCTTTGCAACCAGGTATAGCCATGTGAATACCTTCTGGCCAATAGGTGTGAGCAAAAGTAATCAATCTAACTTCCTTGAAGTGCCCTGGAATGGAAGGGGGTCTGCCCTATATGCCTCCCCTTTCCATGGTCTAGAATGCAAGTGTATCAGTTAGCTTTTGTGGCATAACAAACACCCCAAAACTTTGAGGCTTAAAACCATAACCTTTTCTGACTTTGGTGGTCAGCAGTTTCTGGGCTGGGCTGGGCTTCCACATGGTCGACTGCATGACTCTGTGCTTCTGGGAGAGGTGGCTGGGACGACAATTGACTGAGCCGCTGGAGCTCTCATCGTCCTGCAGGCCGAATGGGGAGGGTTCCATTAGCAAGATGGAAAGTGTGAGACTGACACTTGACACTTGACACAATGTTGCTAGGTTCAAAGGGTGGGGCAGTGCATTCCACCTCTGATGGGAAAAAGTCTGCAAAGTGATACTGCCAAGGAGCATAGATACAGGAAGGCATGCGGAACTGGGGCCATTTTTGCAATCCGCCACAGTGTGTGTGCTGATGAGCCACGTGGAAAGCAACTGTGCTCCCACCCCTGCCCGGGAAAGTGTGAACCCTGTGAAGAGAGAGATGTCAATTTCTAGCTCACAGCAGCCGCTGTTATTTTGTGTCTCTGTTAGAGCCGCTGAATCTTTCCCTTAACTATCATGCTGGCAACCTCTGAAACTTGTGCAAAATGGCAGAATAAATTTCCTCATTGTTGAAGTTGTTGGGAGTCTGGTTTTCTGTTACTTAGTAACCCATAGTAGCCCCACTGACGTATGCAATAAACACTCCTTTCTGGGGACTGAATCCCAGTGGTCCGTGGTCACAATGACCATTCCTTTGACTCTGGGTATAGGCAAACAAACACACACACACACACATTCAAACCCAAAGCTACCATGTTACTTGTTCATAACCAGAAGGCGCAGCTCTGGACCTTCTCCAATGCCCTGTGAGAACTCCCCTCAGAGCCTCAGTTCTCCCAACTCTGTGCACCAGATGCTTTCGTGGTCCATGGATGAGGAGAGGATGGATGTAGGGATGCAAAGATTGAGTATCAGGAAGGATAGAGGCATGTTAAAAAGTAAGCTGTGTCCTGGCTGGTATAGCTCAGTGGATTGAGCGTGGGCTGGGAACCAAAGGGTCGCCGGTTCGATTCCCAGACAGGGCACATGCCTGGGTTGCAGGCCAGGTCCCAAGTGAGGGCCATGTGAGAAGCAACCATACATTGCTGTTTCTCTCCCTCTCTGCGTCCCTCCCTTCCTCTCTCTCTAAAACTAAATAAAATCTTTTAAAAAAGAAAAAAAGTAAGCTGGGAGCCCCAGCTGGTGTGGCTCGGCTGGTTGGGCATCATCCTGCAAACTGGGAGGTCACGGTGAGGGGTGAGGGCACATGCCAGGGTTACAGGTTCCATCCCCTGTCAGGGTGCATATGGGGTACGGCATACAGAAGGCGGCCAATCAATGTTTCTCTCCCTCTCTTTCTCCCTCCCTTCTCTTCTGTCTAAAAATAAATAAATAAAATCTTAAAAAAAAATTCAAGAGCTTGTTATGACATCCTCTCACCACCTCCCGCAACATACACACACACAAATGGACTAAGTAGTAGGTCAAAAACACACCACAGGTTGGTTCCCTAAAGCAGAAGTAATACAGGCCACATTCAGAATTAGAAATTAATAACCAAGGATAACTAAAAACACTCAGATTGCCCTGAACATTTTAAAATACCCTTCTAAGTAAATACTGGGTTACACAAAGAATAAAACTGGTGTGCCACTTTATTTAGAAGTGAGCACACTACAGATCAGAACTTGAGAGGTGGGGCCAAAGCTGTACTCTGAGGACAATTTATAGCTTTAAAATGCTAATTAGAGAAAAAGTCCAAAAGGGGATGGGCAAAGCAAACAACTCAAGTGGCTAGAAAAAAACCAATAAGCCCTGGCTGGTGTGGCTCAGTGGATTGAATGTCATCCTGCAGACCAAAGGGTCGCTGGTTCGATTTCCAGTGAGGGCACATGCCTGGGTTGCAGGCCAGGCCCCCAGTAGAGGGCACCTGAGAGGCAACCATACATTGATGTTTCCCTCTCTTTCTCCTCCCCTTTCCCTCTCTCTAAAAATAAGTGAGTAAAATCATACAAAAAAAGAAAACCAATAAAATAAATGCTCAAAAACTTGAAGGGAAACATTGATAGATATTAATGAGGCATTTAACCAAAAAGAAAGTGGATAATAATAAGAAACTGGTTCTCTCTCTTTTTCTAACAATAATCTCCTTTTATATTTGTACCTGTGTTCTTTCATAAACACTCCTAAAAGGCAGGATGGCATGATGGCCACTTATACCTGGATGACACCAGCCAGGTTGCTTCCACCCTCCGTGCCCTAGTTTCCAACAGAATGAAATGGGGTAATAATAGCGCCTCTCTCAAAGGGCGGCTGTGCGAATTACATGCATTATTGCTGGTGCTGCGAAGGCACAATGTAAATGTTTGCTATTATCAGTATTTTCATCTGTTAAGATCCCTCCTAGGAGACCTGGCGAGGTCAGAGGGCCTGCTTCCCATTGCCCGACTCTGGCACAGCCTCTCCGCAAGGCTGTTTCCCACGCTTGGCCTGGCCGCTGTCAGTCTCTTGGATCTTAGCCTTCTCTGAGGAGGATAGTGAGATCGTGGGGAGGTTTTAAATTCGCGTTGATTTTCTAATGAAGGCCTTTAAGCTGTCTTTCACTGAGACTGCGGGTTTTTGAGCTGGCTGCAGGATTCTCCTGGTGGGGTGAACAGGTGTGATTGGGAAGGCAGGTGTTGAGACCCAGCCCAGACAGGGTGCAGCTGCTGGGTGTGGTCCAGCCCAGCAAGGCACTCAGCCTTTCCCTGAGCAGCCTCCAGGAGAGAGGTTTGTGAAGGATGCCCTCCTAGGCCTCAGATTCTTAATCGGACTGGGTCAAATAGGGACTGAAAATCCTTCTCTAATAAGACTTCTGTAAGAACCCAAGAAGGTGACTCATTCCTGCAGTCTTTAAAGAAGGCCGCTCACAGGTATGGATCACGTCCTGTGCACCGGAGCCTCATCAACGTGTGGACTCCCCAAAGTGGCATCACATAATTACTCCCATTGTACAAATGAGAAAAGTGAGGCTCAGAGAGGTGCAGTCACTTACCAAAGGTCACACAGCAAAGAAGTGGTAGTCGGGACTTGAATGGTCTTACCCCACTCATCTATCCAGTCATAGTTAGTGGGTGCCTGTCAGGTGAACGGCTTGGTTCTAGGCACTGGAGCTACAAAGGTGAAGGAGGTACTAACATTAGAAGGGGAGGGGCCTACATTTGATGGATAGGGGCTGCCACTCCAGGGGGAGGGGCTACGGGGCTGCTAGTCCTGGGGTTAAGTGGCGAGGGCGTGGCCACTCAGGGGGCGGGGCTGCGGGGCTGCCAGTAGGAGGGGTACTCTGGGGGAGGGGCCGACACTCCTCATCCTTCAGGTCCCACAGCCCCTCACCTCCACGCCATTCTCTGGGCCTCCAAGTATCCACCGAGCACACCGTACGTACAAATCTCTCCCACCCCCCGGGATTCAGGCTCGCCTGCCGTGAGCGCAGCCTCTGCCCTCGGAGCTCCCAGCCGGGGGAAGACAGCCCTGCACCACATCCCACGGAGAGACACTCAGCTCCCAGGCGGGAGGGCGGCAGTCAGTCTCTTAATCACCACCTCTGTTTCTGTCAACAAGGAGAGGGGAGGCGGAGCCCCAACCCGCCGGGTGTGATGTGTTCCCAGCTGTGGGAGACAGACAGACTGTCATCCAAGTCGGAAAATAGCTGTCATGAGACTGCTCAGCCCCTGACACCTGACACCTTCCCTGTCGCTCGCTGGCACGCACGCGCGCGCGCGCCCTGGCTCTCTCGTCGGGCTGCGCAGTCGGAGGTTCTGTCCCTGTGGCGTCTGAGCCTCGACTGCTTTCCGGCTCCCATCAGCCCTCCCGGGGTGGGACTCGCCTGCCCGAGGTCAAGGTCCCAGCCAGGGTCGGGAGGTCAGGGTCGGATTCCAAACTTGCGTGCTGTGGTTCTTCTGGTTCCCATTCTCGTTCGTGTGCAATAAAATGAAGAGGGGGGGCATGTGACAGCCTTACCCCTTGTCTGTCCCATTTGCTTTTGTGCAGCCCCCACCCCCGCTCCTGGGCCCCCGGGATGCGTCCTGTGGCGAATGACGTGCTGTCCCACCCCCTCAGTGTCCCACTGGCCTGAGCGAGCCCTGGGTTTCAGGTGCTAATGATACTTTCCTGTGTGTCTCCTGTCGTGAGTGATGCGGCAGAGCCCAGAGGCCGCAGGGTGGCCCCAGAGACGGACACGGATAGTGAGTGACTGGGTGTGCACGGCAGCGCTAGAGCAGGCACCAGGTGTGAGGGCCCAGGGCTCGAGGTGGGGGCTTTGATGGGCCTCCTTGTAAGGCCAGGTTGAGGGGCTGGGACTTTGTGCAGGGGCGCTGGTGAGCCACGGGAGGTGTGTGAGCAGGGGAGGAGCAGCGTCAAGGCCAAGCGTAGAAAGATCCCTCTGGGGCCCTGCGAGGAGGTAAAAAGAGGCCAGGAGAAGGCTGGAGTCAGGGTCCAGCAGGAGAGGAGGAAGCCTGAACAGGAGCCAGGGGGTGGAGGCAGAGAGTGGGGGGAGGGGCAGGCCAGACCAGAAGGGGCTGGAGGGAGAGGTTGGTAGTGAGCTCCCTCTAATCCAGGACCTCCATCCTCCTCCCTCGCCTTTCCACCCTCCCAGTCTTGGGCACTTGGTGGCCCACGGGAGCCACAGTGTAAGGGGGCCAGAGCAGGGCCCCCACTTCCCTGAAGGGCTTCCCTCCCTTCCTCTTTCCAGACCACAGTCCCACCCCTCCCGCCGAAGCCTGCTCACTCCAGGGTGGAGGGAGTGTCTGTGCCTCTCTGCACCCCCTCTTCCACTTACCAGAACCCCAGGAATTCCCCTGGGCCCACCTGGATGATCCAGGATCCTCTCCCTAATTTAGGGTCATCTGCTTAGCACCCGTACTTCCCCTTTGCCAGGTCAAGTAACATACAGGTTCTGAGGATTTGCACATAGACATCTTTGGGGCCATTACTCTGCCCACCGCAGCGGGCTTGGGGATCCTTACTTGAACCCATTAAGCCCTTTATTCAACCATATTTATTTCCTGAGCACCTGCTATGTGCTAGGCACTGCTTTGGGATGAAAATCCCTACCCTTACAAAATTTCTGTGGCACAGTGTTGGGGATCAGGCGTGCCTACAGACAGCAAAACAAGACAGGAATTTAAAATAATACATGGGCCCTGGCTGGTGTGGCTCAGTGAATTGAGCGCGGGCTGTGAACCAAAGGGTCGCTGGTTCGATTCCCAGTCGGGTCACATGCCTGGGTTGCAGGCCGGGTTCCCAGTGAGGGCCATGTGAGAGGCAACCACACATTGCTGTTTCTCTCCCTCTCTGTCTCCCTCCCTTCCCCTCTCCTTCCCATCCCTCTAAAAATAAATAAATAAATTTTTTAAAAAAATAGTTCCTGTCGTTGCTGTAGCTCGATCCCCCTCTTAGAGACCCTGCCTACAAGAGAGGTGACGCCTGACCCAGCCTGGTCCAGTGAGTAGTCGGCGAAGGGTTTGGGAGGATGAGTAGGAGTTTGTCAGCGGAACCGATGGGGTAAAGCAAAGTGCTGCAGGACGAGGAAACCTCGAGGACCAAGGCTGGGTGTGTGCGTGTGCGTGCGTGTGTGTGCATGGAACCAGGGTGCTTGTTTCAGGAACTCCAGAGCAAAAGGCAGGGAAGTGGTAAGCCCTGGAGCTGGCGGTGTGGGCAGGGCCAGCAGAGGTGGGGCTGCGGATGCCAGGCTGAGGGGCTCAGACCTCATCCTGGGGCGATGGGAAGAGAGCAGTGCCCAGGCAAACACACGATCCTTCAGCTCACAGGTGGGGAAACTGAGGCTCATGCGCAGCCCGTGGTTGGCGGCCCCTCTGATTTCCAGCCAGACCCTGGCTCCCACTTCCTCCTCTGTCCAGTTGTGAGCTGCCTGTTCCTCCTCACCCTGAGTCCTCAAGAGAAGACCTGGCTGCCAGCTTCTGCTCTGAAGACACCTGTCCCCCACCTGCTGGTGAGTGCAGGACCACAGAGGAACAGAGTGGGTAAACTGAGGCCCACAAACAGAGCAAAACCTGGGTGCAGATCTCCCGAGTTAACATCCAAGGCCTCGCAGATGTGAGTTGAAATCCAGGCTGGGTCTCTGCTTAATATGCTTCGATTTTGAGCAAGCGAATCTCCCTCCCCAGCCTCAGTTTCCCCACCTGAAAGGCAGAGTTATTAAGAGCAACTGCCTCGTAGGGCCTGGCACAGCAAGGCTCCTGCAGTCCTGGAGAGGTACAGGTTTCCTGAGGGGATGGAGAAGGGCAGCAGGCTGGTTCTGGGGGGCGGGCAGGGCCAGTCCACCCAGGGCTTCACCCCCAGGCAGAAGGAAGGGCTGAGACTTTGTCCAGGGGCACTGGGGAGCCATGGGAAGTCTTTGAGCAGGGGAGAGGCAGGTCAGCTCTGGAGCCACGGGGTGGCCAGACTGGAGGTGCAGACTGGAGGCAGGGAGGCAGGGGCGGAGGAAGGCTGAGTCCACAGTCAGGGGGGGGGGGGGGGGGGGGGGGGGCCAGGGAGAGGTGATGCCTGAGGTGGGCCAGGGCACAGAGGACAGCGTACAGGGGACAGGGCAGAGAGAATCAGGGTGAGACCGAGGGGTGGCTGGAAGACACAAGGAGAGGACAGTACCCCGGGTTTGTGTGGATGGTGATTGTCCCTGAGATGAAGGACCTGGGGAAGTCTGGGGGTGGGGGGTGTGGAGTATGCTAACGAGGAGGCCTGTGGGTCCCCACAGCACCACCCAGCCCATGGAAGGCCCGTCAGAGACTCGGCAGCCAGCACCCCTTGGAGTCCTGTGGCCACCGGGGGCTGCCCTCTTCCTCTGCTACTCCCTGGCCACCCTTGCCTCCTACTTGCTGGAGGTGGCCAGCCACGGCCTGGTGATCCGAGTGGCTGGGCCCTGCCTGCCTCCCGTGCTCTCAGCTGCCTGGTTTGGCCACCAGGCTGCCACCGACATCGCCTTCATGGTCCTCCTGCCGCTGGTCCTCACCTGGACACCTTCCGGCTGGCCCCTGGGGGGCACCTTCTGCCGCCTGGACCCCAGCCTCGCCTTCCTGACCTTTTATGCTAGTGGCCGCCTGCTGACCCACGCGGCTGCTGACTGCTGCTCCTCTGCGCTCTGGCCAGCCTGGGCGCTGAGCCACAGCTCAGCCCGCCGGGCGGTTTTCTGGGCCGGATGCTTCTGGCTCCTTCTGATGGTCCTGGGCGTGTGGGCCCCGCGAGCTCTGCGGGGCTGGGTGGCCCCGGTCGAGCTTCCTAACGGGGAGCTCAGCCGGGGAACCGCCCCACTTCTCCTCCGACCTGGTGCTGAATCAGCTGGTGTTTGGCTTTGGGGTGCCTCTGGGGGTCCTACGTGCCTTTCACAGCCTCTTGAAGGCCAAGCTGCACCTGGCGAGGCTCACGGGGAGGGCCCCGTTGCTGGGGCTGCCCTGGGCCTCGGGGGCCATGTTGTTTCTCTGCTGGTTCCCCTTCCACCTGCTGCTGCTGGTGAGGCTGCTTGGGGCTCGGGAGGCCGGGATGGACATGGAGGAGGTCTGGGTGCTGCTCTGGCCCCTGGGGCTCACCCTGGTGGGGGCCAGCGGCTGCCTCAACCCTCTGCTCTACTTGTGTGGGCACCAGGTGCTCAGGCAGCGGCTGTGCAGGGCCCTTTGTTCCTGCCCGGGTGGAGGTTCTGAGGAGGAGACAGGGTCAGGTGCAGGGGGTGGAGACATGGCCATCCTGCGAGGGCCTGAGGGAAATTCTTGAGGGGTTGGGGACAGTGAGGGGGAGGAGGAGAGAGGGGCGCTTGCCATCTTTTCATCCTCTGGAGAATGGGGGGCACTGATGTAGTGAGAGATGGTGAGGTAAATGGGGGAGAACGGGGAGAGAAGGGGACAGAAACCCAGAGAGAGAGCGGGAGCAACGGGCATGATGCCGCTGGGGGGGACCATGTCATCTTGGTGGTAAACGGAGGCCAAATCAGGGAGAGAAGGTGAGGCTGCCGGGAGGGACCGAGAGGAACACGAGACAGAAAAAGGGATGGAGACAAAGATGCAGGGAGAGACAGAAACGGGGAGAGCTCTGGGACAGATGGAAATAGAGCTGGCATTGGGCTGAAGGACAGGAGAATGAGTGGATGGACAGGGAGACAGAGCCCAGCGAAAGACAGACATGCGCCTGGATCGAAAGACAGGAATAGACACGGGGCAGGAGCTTGGAGCTTGACTCCCAACTGGCCTGGTAGCCATGGGACTGCGTAATATCCAGATGTGGGGTTTTCAGGCCTAAAACCTGAAAGCCCCAGGCACATCAGGGCCCCTCGGTTTCCCAGGTGGACTGGGGAATGCAGTACAGTCCTGGGCCACCAAATTCCCCGGGTCCCCATGCCTTTAGGTGTCATTCGTCTTGAGATACATGTGTCCCTCCTCTCCACTCCTGCGTGCTGGGTCCCTGCCTGGGAGCTGTGCTGTTCCCCATCTTTCCAGTGCAAACTCCCAAATGTTTCCAAACTAAAGGTTAATTTTCCCTCCGTGATCCATGACTTCTGATGTGTCCACGGAGCTACCTTGGAAATGCACTGAGCCCCAGGGGGGAAATGTGTCTCTCTCTGTCTTCGGAAAAGCATTGCCATGATGCCTTTTGATCCTGTTGGTGCATTAGAATCTCCAGGGGGAGCTTTTAAAATCCAATCGATGGCCGGGCCCTGTCCCCAGGCGTTGTGGTTTCAGTGGACTGGGGTGGGACTGGGCTCTGGGAATTTCAAACCACACCCCACTCAGGGAAGCCCTCTGCCGTGCCTGTGGTCATGAAAATGTGACCCCCATGGCTCCCAGGGGACCGAGAAACCAGCATTAAGTGGTTGGAAAGCCTGGGGGAGGC
The DNA here is from genome assembly GCA_004026765.1 of Micronycteris hirsuta. NCBI lineage: Eukaryota > Metazoa > Chordata > Mammalia > Chiroptera > Phyllostomidae > Micronycteris > Micronycteris hirsuta. The sequence goes on from PVJI01002047.1 coordinate 132,464, forward strand.
CAAGACCAATGACTTTGTCAATGAATTGTTTTGCAAACACAGACAGCCACGAGTCACACACGGGGGAGGGGGAAGTGTCCAGCAGGAGTCAGAGTCTATCCTGGGTCCCCCTCTTCAAGCTCCCAGTTACTGCCACCAAGGACCAGAGGGGAGTCGAGGGGGGGGACGTTGGAGGGGTGGAGGCGGACGGAGACTCACGCTGATAGGGAAGGATTTCCAGGAAGCCTTCCGGAAGGGCTGACACAAACAGAGGTAGCAAAGGACACTCCAGGAAGGAGGAACAGCATGTGCAAAGACACTGGGGCATTTAAAAAACCCCATCTCTGCCGTGGCTGGTGTGGCTCACCCGGACTACGAATAAAAGGGGTCACGGGTTCGATCCCCAGTCAGGGCACATGCCTGGGTTGTGGGCCAGGTCCCCAGTTGGGGGCGCTTGAGAGGCAACCACACATTGATGTTTCTCTCCCTCCCTCCCCCTCTCTAAAAATAAATAAATAAAATCTTAAAAAAAAAATCTCTGAGTTCTATGCGGTTAAGGATAGGCCATGGCGGGAGCTTAGGAGATGGATGAAATTTTTAAAACAGGAAACACTGGAGAGAGTCAGGTCACACGGCGTTCACGACAGGCTGAGGGGCTATGGGTCTTGTCTGGGGCGGGCGCTGGGGCGCCAGGGGCGTTCTGTGGGCAGGGAGGGAGAAGGACAGCTTTGGGTGTAGAAAGACCCCTGTGAGGGGTGAAGAAAGATAGGGGGGCCGAAGCGAGGGTCCAAGGTAGCCCAGGCAGGGAGGTGACGGGGCGATGGGGTGGAAACAGCAAGGACCCCTCCTCCTCTGGGGTCAGAATATTGGGTTTGCAGCCAGCCGCTTCCCTCCGGGACTGGACTAACTTCTGCTTGGGAACGTAGTCCAACACTGCCTCCATGTGGTCATCCTGAGTATTGCAACCAAGGCCTCCTATAAGGATCCGGACGCTGGCGGACTGAAGAGGGCACGCGATCACCAAGGATGCGGGAATCACCGGCCCCAGGGGTTTGTAACCCCCCCAAGCCAAAATGGGAAACTATGGGAAACTAGGATCCCATCCCTAATGAGAATTTGCCGGGTCTTTCCCGGGACACCCAGGATGTTCGGTCACTCTATTCAGGAGTCGCCTTCTCAAATCTTGAATTGAAATGAAAAAAAAAAAATAATAATAATCCTCATTTGAGGATATCTTTTCATTGATTTTGGGGAGAAAGAGAGAGAGAGAAACATTGATGTGAGAGAGAGACATCTATTAGCTGCCTTCCTTATGTGTCCGACTGGGAATCAAATGGCAACCTTTTGGAGTATGGGACCGCACTGCAGCCAGCTGAGCCACCCAGCCCACGGCTGTCTCTTTTTTTTTTTTTTTTAAGATTTTATTTATTTATTTTTAGACAGAAGGGAAGAGAGGGAGAAAGAGAGGGAGAGAAACATCAATGTGTGGTTGCCTCTCACATGGCCCCCACTGGGGACCTGGCCTGCAACCCAGGCATGTGCCCTGACTGGGAATCGAACCGGCGACCCTTTGGTTTGAAGCCTGCGCTCAATCCACTGAGCTATACCAGCCAAGGCCACGGCTGTCTCTTTTCAGGTGAGAACGAGACTACAGCTCAACCCAAGGCTGAGGTGTGTCCCAGGACACTGCACCCGCTGGGGAAGGAGGCAGGGCGTGGGGAGAAGGTGGTCATCTGGGGAGCTCTCTCTTGGCCATCAGGACACTTCTGTAGGAAGGGACATTGACAAGGAGTATTGAAGGTTGAATAGGAGTTTGCTAAGCAAAGAGAAAGATGTCTTGATATAACAAAAGAGATGATGACGACAGACCCTTTGCCTCTTATAACTTCTATTCTTGTCTGTGATCTCAGGCTGTCCTTGTTGTGGCCTTCAGGGGCCCAGGAGACAGAGATTCTTATCTTTGAGCGATAAGAAAACCAGGACTCACAGGGAAGGAATGAAGTCTGAAGTTTGCAGAGTCCGAGTTGGGACCAGGTGGTGAGTCAGCCCTGCTCTTTCTCTCCGCTGTGTTCTGCACGCAAAGTCAGAATAACCCTTCCCATCTCTAAAGACTCCTGACAGACTCCTACACATCCCTCAAAATGCAGCTCAAATTCTGGGCCCTCAGCTCACAGCCATGAGTCCTCACCCCAACTCCTCCTCCCCCAGACCCAGGGGTCCAGACACCCAGCCCCCCCTTCCTCAGACCCAGGGTCCAGGCCCCTGGCTCCTCCAACAGAGCTGGCCCAAGGTGGTGGAATGGAGCTGGATGTGCTGGTTCAGTCACATTTATTGGATTTCAGAGGCCAAGGTCATGGTCAGGGCAGCGCAGGGCTCTTGGCTTAAGCTGTCTTGTTTCTTCTTATTTCTGAGCCTGAGAGAGGAGGAGAGACAGAGGTACACAGGGACAGGGGAGAGAAAGAGAGGCCGGGACGATGGAACGGGGCCCGAACCGACAGAGACGCAGCCTTCCGCCTGGCCCTCTTCCGCTCACCTTGTTGAAGAAGTAGATGGAGGCGAGGATGGTGAATACGGCAATGGCCAGAGTCACATTCTGTGTGGGGGGGAGTGGGTGTCAGAGGTCAGGACCCATCCCCTCATCCCCCGACCCCTGTCCTCCCTTTCCCCGCCAGATCTGTCCTCACTTCCTGAAAGTTCATGGCCATGGGTCCTCGGCTGCCCGGTTGGTCGACCTCCCCCTGCTTTGCTTGGGCCTCTGACACAGAGTGGGGAGATCCGCCACCTGAACCTGAGGGGGGGTTGTCCAGGAGACCAGAATGGTGGCCATGGCGATGGAGAAAGGCATTCTGGGTAGAGGGGACCCTGGGGCAGAGGCTTGGGGGTCCAGAGCACTTGGGTGCGGAATGTCCCATGTAGTATCTGAACTTGGGGTTGGGACATTGAGATAAGGGAGTCTGGACCGTCCACACTACACTAAGGAGTTCGTTTCCCTCCATGCGAGGGTGCTGGGCAGCCACGGGGGAGGGCTATGAGCAGGGAGGCACAGGGCCAGCTCAAGGGAGAGCAGGTAGGTGGCTCAGGCACCTTCCCGCCAGCCGTGTCTGCCAGACGCAAGGCTTCAAGGTGCAGCAGAGGTCGGACTGGATGTTCCAGAGACCGGTCGCCCGTCTCAGGGGGTGGGAGCAGCAGTTACATCTTCTCCACCTCTGGGATGGTGAGGCGTCCGTGGCTCCCACAGAGAGCTGGCCATCGCTGAGTTTTACTCTACCAGCCCTCCGGCTGCTGCTGTAGACACTTAACTCTCTTTTTGTCCATCACGCCTGTAGAACTGACCTCCAGGTTCCCGGAAACACAGAGGAGAAACTGGGCAGCTGACCCTCATGAACCACGGAGCCCATTTTGCTAAAAGCCGTTTCTAACCCCAGAATGAATACATGAATACTCATGGTTCATGGTGCTCTGTGGTCATGTATGGTGGGGGGGATGAACACACACACACACACACACACACACACACACACACACACAGAGGGTCTGGCACAAATAACGCCCCTTTTATGACAAAATCTTTTATTACAGAATCATAAGCATGTCATTCTGTAAGATAACAACATCCCACCCAAGCACATCCTATGACATTTTAGGTGAGATGTTCAAGTTAAAACTATAAATTATTACACCCATATTATTACCCTCCCCAGCCCAACCGAGCAGGCGTTACTTCGGCCGGACCCTGTATATATGTAAAATATATTCCCTCTACAAGCAGTGAGTCAGGGTTTGCTAAGTCAATGTCCCCAGCGACATCACACAAATAACCACCAGGGGTGATAAGCATCGGCTGTGGAATGACAGGCACATCAGACGCCAACCAGAAAATTCCAGAAGGCAAGGCATTCAACAGGGCCTGGCTGTGCGCAAAACAGAAAAAAACAAACAAACGAACAAACAAAACAAAAACCGCAAAGGCAAGGGGACTCTCTGTATTTTAAAAAACCCACAAGAAACATGTGGGCAGTATCTATGGGTGATCGAAAGCAGCTGTAAATGGTCCTTGGGGGGAAGACATTTGAAAGGAGATTGGGGATTAGAAAGGAGGAGACATTAACCAGAAAACCCAGGTTACAAAACTACACGTCTGGTTTGATCTCATTTTGGTAAGAAGCATGTATATGCATAGAAGTGCCTAAAAAAATCGGGCAGGGTGTTCTGTCTCAGCGTCACAGCCAAAGGCAGCAGGCCCAGCAGGAAGAGTTAACTGGAGACGGTTTCATGCTGGCACCGAGCTCAGAGGTGGCCCAGCTTAGCGAAAGTGAGGAGCTGCTTCCCCCTGTCGGGGGTTGATCCAGTCCCTCCCCAACAGATCTGCTCAAGTGCTCACCCCCGGGACCTGTGGATGTGACTTTATTTGGAAACCAAGGGTCTAGGCAGATGTCATCAATTAAAAATGAGGTCAGACCTGGTGTCCTTGTAAGAAGAGGAGAGACCCAGAGACAGGCACACGCTGAGCACGGAGACGTCCGCGTCTGCAGATCAGGGAACACCGAGGGCTGCCGGCGACGCCCGAGGCTAGGGGAGAGGCTGGGATCAGAGCCTTCCTCGCGGCCCTCAGGAGGCGCCAACCCTGCCTGAACGTGGTGGCATGTCTGGCCTGTCCTCCAGAACAAGAGAGAATAAATTCCCAGTGTGCGGTCATTTCTTACGGCAGCTCTAGCAAATGAACTGATACACAACTCCAGGGCAGCAAGGGGCTGGGCTGGGGAGTCCCGGTGCCCCGAGTCCCGAGAGACTGGGGATGTGCGAGTCAGTGCTGAGTGTGCTCGGGGTTCCTGCTCCCCTCGATGGCTGACCCCAGCTGGAATCCAGAGCCCAGCGCCCTCCCGGGACAGAGTCTTGCCTTGAGGGTGGAAAGTGGATGGGAGGGGTGGGGCAGGCCTTGGGGGAAGAACCTTGATGTCCCCCCTCCCCAGCCCGGTGATGGGCTGAATCATGTCCCCTAAGGTGCCCCTGTCCTAGTCCCCGCAACCTGTGAATGGGTCCCCTCACACGGCCAAATGGACTTTGCAGAGGCGATTCTGTTAAGCGCCTTGGATGGGGCCTGTCTTTCCTTGCACGGGCAGCTCTAACAGAATAGACTGGGAACGTACAAGCAGCATGCACGCACTTCTTACGGTTTGGAGCCTGAAGTCCAAGGTCCAGGTGCTGGCTGATTAGGGGTCTGGCCACAGACAGCCAGCTTCTCCGCGCCCACACATGGTAGAGGGGGCCAGGGAGCTCTGCGAGGTCTCCTTTCTAAGGGCATGAATCCCATGCAGGAGGGCTCCACCCTCCCTTCCCCTCTCTCTAAAAATAAATACATAAAATCTTAAAAAAAAAAACAACCCAAAAAGCTAACACTCTTTAGTAAGTTACTGCAGAAAACGCTGTTCCAAAGCATTGAATATATCGGAATACATTTAATCCTCTGAGCAACCGACTGTGCTCTTCCTCATTTCATGAACGAAGAAACTGAGGCACAGAGAGGTGCAGTAACTTGCCCAAAGTCACACAGCTTGTAAAGGGTGAAGTTAGGGTTTGAACCCAGCCTGTCTACCTCTGGGGCGACTTTGCTCAGCTGTGGGCGCACATCCTATTCTTCACCGGAAAAAGCTGAAATCTCCACGAAGCCCAAGAGATCCTCAAAGAGCCCCAACAGTTAAGGGGTGAGAAAAGGAAGAACAGACAGGGGTGCAGGGTGCGAGAAGAGAGCAGAAAAGGAAGAACAGACAGGGGTGCAGGGTGCGAGAAGAGAGCAGAAACTAGGCCCGGGGTTGGAGGGTCCCTTACCTCTGAACCCAGGTTCTGGGCACTTGGAGTCAAAGTCCACCTTTGCCTGCTGCTTGCTGTGTTCCCTCAGCCAGGTCACTTAACCCTTCTGTGCCTCAGTTTCCCCATCTGCATGGTGGGAACGGTGATAACTGGATCAGCACTTGGGGTTGTGGTAACGACGGAACACATTAGTCCACAGGTTAATCAGTCTGGCAAAGGCCCGGGGAGCTGGATCCCAGGGAGGCATGTCAGGGCCCGCTCTGGTTGGGGGGCAGGGGAGGTAATGGGCAGGTGTGGCTGCGGCACAGCCGGCGGCTGAGCTCAGCGTCTGGCTGTGCGGACATGGCCGGGCCAGGGTTTCGGGGCCACCCTGCCGGACCTCTCCTGCTCCTGCTGCTGCTCCTGCCCCAGGGCCTGACGGAAGGACCCCTGGTGTTCGTGGCTGTGGTGAGGTGCCCCCACCCCAGCCTGGCCCCTCACCTCCCCCAGGCCGGCCCTGATCTGGTCCCCTCTCCAGGTGTTTCGCCATGGCGACCGGGCCCCGCTGGCCTCCTACCCCACCGACCCGCACAAGGAGGCAGCCTCCAGCCTGTGGCCGCGAGGCCTGGGCCAGCTGACGTCGGTAAGAAGCTGGGGTGGGTGTGAGCGGTGGGGCCAGGCGGGGAGGGTCTGCTGAGCCTGCTCTGTCCCCAGGAGGGGGTCCGCCAGCAGCTGGAGCTGGGTCGTTTCCTGAGGAGTCGCTATGAGGCCTTTCTCAACCCAGAGTACCAGCGGGAGGAGGTACTGCCATGTTGACCTTCACCTGGCCTCTTGACCTTCCACCTCTGACCCCCACCTGACTCCAGGGCTGTCCTTGGGTCTCCACCTTTGTCTGGCCTTGGATTCTCATCAACCTCCTCAGCATCTTATGTCTGATCTCTGACCCCGAATCATTGACTAACCCACCCAACCTCTGACCCCATCCCAATCTGAGTCATACCTTGACCTCTTACCTCTGACCTCCAAAAACTCTGGCTTTATTTTCTGGCCTTCACCTCTGTCTTCTCACTCTCACTGACACCAGCCAGACCTGCTGTCCACGCTCCCACGCCAGGACTTGACTGATTCTGTCTTTGGCCTTCTTTGAATCAACTTGCCCTCCTGATCTCAAACCTTTGACGTCTACCCATCATCAAACCTGACTCTCTATTTCCTCTTCTGTCCTCCGACAACCCCCGGTGAGGATCACCCCTCCTGACCTCTGACCTCTGACCCCCTGGTAGGCATGTACTGAACTCTGACCCCATGTCTTCTATCCCGCTCTCCTAATCTTGACCTCCAGCTTCCGGTCAACATCCATTCTGATCTTCCTTTCTGGCTCTTTTTTTTCCCCCCTCTTTTGACTTTTATTGACTCAGCGGACCCCCTTCATCCTACAAGCCCACCCAACTTCTGACTTCCGATCGGACTGCTCCTGCCGTGGCCCTCTGACCCTTAACCTCAACTTCCAACACGGAAGCTCAGATACTCAAATCTATCCTGATATTTTGACTCTTGACACCTGACCTTCGACTCCCAAGCTTTTGGTTTGCCCCTGCTGCTGGACCTCTGACCCCGACTGTGGTCCCCTTGTGACCGTGGTCCCCTTGCCTGCCCTCCCCGCCCCCAGGTGTACGTCCGCAGCACGGACTTCGATCGGACGCTGGAAAGTGCGCAGGCCAACCTCGCCGGGCTGTTCCCTGAGGCTGCCCCGGGGCGCCCCGAGGCCGCCTGGAGGCCCATCCCTGTGCACACAGTGCCTGTCACTGAGGACAAGGTCAGGGGACTGGACAGGCCAGGGGTGGGAGGGATGGAGAGAGGCAGAGACCCCGAGGAAAGGGCCAGAGCAGCGAGACTGTCCCCAAGGCAGAGCTCTCCGGGTGGGTGAGCCACTGTCCTCATGCTGCTCTGCAGCCAGAGCCAGGGCCGCCCAGCCCCGGCTCCCCCACCCCCAGCCATGCATGCTGCTGTCCTCTCTGAGCCTCAGCTTTCCCCCAGCTGCTGAGGTTCCCCATGCGCAGCTGTCCCCGATACCATGAGCTTCTGCGGGAGGCCACAGAGGCGGCCGAGTACCAGATGGCCCTGGAGGGCTGGACGGTGAGCGGGGCGGGCGGCTGGACAAGGCACAGAGAGGGCGGGGGGGGGTCCAGCTCCTCCCCCTCACCTGGCCTGGTCCATCTAGGACTTCCTGACTCACCTGGAGAACTGCACAGGGCTGTCGCTGGTTGGCGAGCCGCTCCGCAGGGCATGGAAGGTTCTGGACACGCTGATGTGCCAGGTCAGCCTCTGCCCCACCCCCTCAGCCAGGGGGTGTAAGGGCGCCTGGGTTCAAACCCCAGCTTTGCTGCTCAATCCCCATGTTCCCCTCAGGCAAGTTCCTTGACCCTTAGTGCCTCAGTTTCCCCATGGGCACGCTGGAACCGGTGACCCCGGGGTGAACACCACCTGGGATTGTTGAGAAGATTAAAGCAGGCTAATCCCTGCAATGATCTTAGAACAGCGCCCGGCACTCGGCCAGGCCAGCCCCCGGGCTCGAGGTTACCTGTGTGGTTTCTCCCTCGTGCAGTTCCTTCGCCCAAGATGCGCCCTGACCCAAACCCGGGCAACAGGAACTGACCTGAAATGCGTGATGTTCCTCATAGGCTTGGTCCCTCCCCCTCACACTGGCTCCCCACCCCCGACTCCACTTCGGGGACTGTCCCTGATTGCACAGTGGGACTAGCCATGTGAGACTAAGGGGCTGCCCTGGGCCCCACTGGGAGTTACCATATGCATGGTCTCGGCACCCCCCGACCAGTCCAAAATCCGACGTCTGAATTCGGAAACACCTCTGGGCCCTAGGGTTCAGATAAGGGCTTCTGGGCGGTGATTACTAATAATACTTGCCAGAGCCATAGCTTCCTGCTGAGCCCCAGCCCATGAGGGGATCCGATCGGGTCGGAGTGTGTGGAGAGAGGATCGCAGGGAAGCGCAGACATTGGAGGGACAGGACATCCCAGCCACATGGTCCTCTCTCCGTGTCTCTCCCCAGCGAGCCCATGGTCTCCCCCTCCCATCCTGGGCCTCTCCGGACGTCCTGAGGACACTAGCCCAGATCTCTGCTCTGGATATCGGGGCCCACGTGGGCCCGCCCCGGGCAGCGGAGAAGGCCCAGCTGACAGGGGGTGAGGTGTGGGGCTGGGAGGCCGGGAGGCCGGGGCGTCTCCCTCTGCGGGTTCTCAGCACCCTGGTTTCACACCCTCAGGGATCCTACTGGACGCCATCCTGGCTAACTTCTCTCGGGTCCAGCGCCTGGGGCTGTCTCTCAAGATGGTTATGTACTCGGCTGTGAGTTTTCGGGAAGGGAGGCAGCGAGGGCCAGGCGGGCGCGGGGATGCGGGGCCTGGCGGTTTGGGTGAGGACGAGCTGGTGGTCTGGAAGGACCCTCAGCCCGCTGGTTTGGGTCACATACCTGCAAACCGCCGTCTTGAACCAGATGCCACTAGAGGTGCAGCACCTACAAGGAGGGAGGGGGTGGCGTTCTGAGAGCAAGAATTTAGCTCTTCTGGAAGGGCAGGCCATTTCGTGGAGCCATCAAATCTCGCTTTCCGCCCGTTTGACCCATCCTTATTGAGTGATGACCTGTTAGCTGGGGGACTGCCTCCAGGGCGAGCAGGGTGGGGGCGGGGGGCGCATCGGGGAGGACGCTGCGGGGTGCGCGAGGCCGGAGCTGCGGGGGAAGGAGGGCACCGGGCGAGGAGCCGGCTCAGCTCCGACCCGCCGGCAGCACGACAGCACCCTGCTGGCGCTCCAGGGCGCGCTGGGCCTCTACGACGGCCACACCCCGCCCTACGCCGCCTGCCTCGGCTTCGAGTTCCGGAGGCGCCTCGGGGACCCGGACGGAGACGAGGGGTGAGGAGCGGCGCCCCGGGACCGCGCGGCGCGGACGGCTCAGGCGGGAGGACGGATGGGGCGCCGGCCTGGGGCGTCGCGGCGCGGAGTTGGACGGGGGGCGGTCGGGAGTCCCGTTCTCCTCTCGGATGCGCTTCTGGGACCCAGGGTCGGTGTCAGGGAGGTGAGCAGGCGCCCGCCGGCCACCGCCTCCGGTCTCCCCGCAGGAACGTCACCGTCTCCCTCTTCTACCGCAACGACTCCGCCGGCGCGCCCCTGAGCCTCGGCCTCCCCGGGTGCCCAGCGCCCTGCCCGCTGGGCCGCTTCCGCCAGCTGACGGCCCCGGCCCGGCCTCCGGCTCGCGGGGTCCCCTGCCACGGCTCCCACGAGCCTGCCGCTCCCACGGGTGAGGCCTCGGCGTGGGGGTGGGGGCAGGAGGAGTACGGTCCCGAGACTGACCCGTTCCGTTCTCCCTGCAGCCGCCGTGGTGCCCCTGCTGGCTGGGGCCGTGGCGGTGCTGGCGGCGCTCAGCCTGGGGCTGGGCCTGCTGGCCTGGAGACCCGGCTGCCTGCGGGCCTGGGGAGACCCCGTGTGAGCCGCGAGACCGGGCATCCCGTCCCCACCGCTGCCCCTGCACCCCAACATGTCTGCTCACCCGCCGCACCGGCTCCCGTGACTTACTCTGTCCGCCTGCGCGCGTGGGGGGCCCGAGGGCTCCGGGGCTGGGAAGCCCAGAGCGGTTCTGTGGGGGTGTGCACTTGTGTGCATCCGTGCGCGCGCAGGGCCTGTGCACTCACAGGCGTGTGGTCCGAGGGTAGACATCGGCGCGAATGTTTCTGCACTTTTAACGCATGTGTGCGGGGAGACCGTATGTGTCGCTGTGTCTGTGCTTGTGTATGTGACGGGCATGTGCGGCCGTGCTGGTGTGTGTAGGTGCCTGTGTGAGGCATGTGTCTGGGCACATTTATGTTTCCACCACATGCGTGATGACAGGGGGTGAGGACACGGGGGCCTGTTATTTGCAGGCGTGGCTCACGTGGGGCCCACGTGCCCGTGATGCCTGACAAAGCTGTGGCTGCCCAGGGAGACCCCCCCCCCCCGCAGGTCCCGTCTTGCTCAACTCGATGGCCTGGCGCTCAGCGGCACCTGCAGCGCCTCCCCCCCGCTCTTCAGGGTGCGGGTCAGGCCTGTCTCGTGCAGGGAGAGTCCAAAGCCGAGCTGGCCCCCAGGCTGGGCAATCAGCACTGCCCCTGGGGCTCTGTGACTCTGGGCAAGTGACTGGCCTCTCAGGGCCCGGAGCCCATGTGGCAGGGCCTGGGCTCGAAGCCATCAGACCACAGGGCCTTGGGGAGCCTCCTCCTGGTGCGGCCTTGCTCTACATGTGTGGCCCCCTCAGGCAAATGTGTAAACACCCCAAATCAGAACATGCGGGGCGGGGAGGCCTGGTGTGCCATGGGCACTCCTCCGTTGCTTGGTGCCCATTCCAAGTGGTCAAGTTGGAGGATCAGAAGAGGGGAGAGGGGATTGTGACTGAAGTCATTTCCAGCTACCAGGATCTTCCCAACCTCCACTGGGGAAATCAGGGTCCAGCCCCCCCAGGACTGAGAGAGGAAAAAAGTGCTGGGGCTCCCAAAGCGGCCTCACCCGAGTCTGCCCAGCTCCCAGCATTGAGGGCTGGGGATTATGGCCTGGGCCCTAACGGCAGCCTCATCGGGGCACCCATCCCTGGGGAGGCCCCAGACGCCCCACCGTCCCACCCATCATTGTCCCTGGAGGAGCAGAGCAGCCACACCACAGACTGTCCTGTGTCCTTCTGGGTCCTGGGCCGACATAGAGCTGCTTGCTGAGATGCAGGAAGACCCAGCCCGCTCTGGCAGGTGGCCCCTGCCCTGGGGCTCTGAGTGTTCCCTGGGATTGACCCTCTCCCCGACGCACCCTAGGACGGCCCAGACACCCAGCCCCCCCAGCCCCGGCTGCGGTGCACAGACCCTTGCCTCTGCCTTGTGAGGGTTCTGGGTTCGCCTTTGCAGGGGGGCTGCATCGAACACCAGGGTCCACAGGCGGCCACATGGGCTGTGTGAGCGCCTCCCCGCACCCATGAAGTGCTCAGCACCAACTGCCAGGCTGCCTGGCCTCACAAAGGGCCCAGATGCTGACCAGAGGCACATGTGCTGCTGGAGAAACCAGGTAGGGCTGGCCTGGCCTTCATTTCCCCAAGCACTCAAACAGCAAGTCTGCTTCAGAAGGGAAAGGCATTACAAAATAAGTCTTTTCTTTTTTTAAAAAGATTTTATTTATTTAGGGGGGAAGGGAGGGAGATAAAGAAGGGATATACATCAATAGGCGAGAGGTATGTCGACTGGCTGCCTCTTGCACGCCCCCAGGGGGACGTGGCCCGCAGTCAGGCACTTGCCCCGAGTGGGAACGAAACCACCGACACTTCCGTCCACAGGCCGGCACTCACCACTGAGCCACCCCAGCCAGGGCTACAAAACAGTCTTGAGAGAAAAACCATGACAAGAGGAAAGAAGGTCCCAAAGTGTACATAGGCTTAAAATATTAAGTAAAAACAATGCAGTAAAAACAAATACACAAAAAGCCCTTAGGAAATAGGGCACAAACTTCATGTTGTGGCCAGGGGCCTCCCCACTGGGCCTGTAGTGCTTTGGGGGCCCGTGGGGCAGAGGGGTGGGTGTCCACCCCTCATGCCATTTGGGCTGAAATATACGTCTGCTGGGGTCTCTAAGGACCCCCCGTGGGCCCAGCCAGCTCGCTTCCTGCCACCAGCTCTGGCCAGTGACACTCATGGAGTGGCTAAGGGCCAGGACACATCCTTCTGGGCTCCTCAAAAACTATGTGGGGGTAGTCTGCCCCCAGTCCCCCCCAGGGATGCCCAGGGCTTTGCGTCATGCCTCCAAGGACTCCGCTCCTCGCCCTGCTGGCTCCCCGGAACCGGGCCCTGCTCCCGGGCCCCTAGTCGGGGCACATGGGCTGCTCCTCCCCGCAGGCCTGGTCAGAGCAGGCGTACGGTGCGGGCTGTTCCTCCCCCAGCATGTAGGCCAGGTGGCTCTGGCAGCCCTTGGCCTCTTTGACGTAGAGCTCCAGGAGGACCTTGGTGGGCTGCTTGTCCACCTTCTCCTTGGGCACGCCGTGGCTCAGGAGCCAGCCCAGGAGGTCCTTGCGCGTCGGGTTGGGTCCCAGCATGAGCTTGGCGCGGCCCGGCTGGTTGTGGCGCCAGAGCAGGCCGATGTCGGCGATGGCCCGGATCTGCGTCACCGCCTCCAGCACCGTCATGCCCTTGACCAGCACGCTGACCAGTGTGACCCGCAGCTCAGGGGGTGCAGCCATCAGCAGGTGCCGCTGCAGGTGGTGTGTGAAGGGCAAGTCCTCGGGAGCAGACCTCGGCAGCTGCTCGGGCACGGGGGGCGAGGCGGGCTCGTGGTAGATCCAGGCCAGCATGCCCAGCTCGCGCACCAGCTGGATGCCTTCCTCCATGGTGGCCCAGGGCCGGAAGGGCAGCTCGGCGCCCTCGAAGTGCAGGAAGGACTTCCAGCGCTGGCGCCAGGCCTGCAGCAGCCAGGAGAGTAGCATCTTGCAGCTGCCCTGCAGGCCCTTGCAGTGGTAGTTGAAGACAGCGTCGGTGGTCAGGGTGCCCAGCAGCGTCAGCTCCTGGGCGGTCAGGGCCAGGGCTGAGCCGCCTTGGTCGTACACGCGCAGGATCCACGAGGTCACGAGCTCGTTGGGGCTCTGCTTGAAGCGCTGCGAGATGGCCAGGAGCTCCGTGTACCTGTAGTAGTCGTCCCCCAGGCCCACCTGCGCAGGCGCCAGCGCTCTCTTGGCCATGGTCACGGCTGCCCTGGAGAGAACAGCAGGCAGCTCGGGGGCCGCTGCCACAGGAGCTGTCGTCAGGTCGGAGAGACAGAGCCCCCAGCATCCGCCCGGAGCTGGTGCCCCTCAGACCCCCGGGTGTCAAAGGTCCCAGGGGGCCACAGTGTCCTCATGGGAGGTCAGTGCCCAGTGTTGGACATCACGGGGGCCCCAAGTTCAGCCCTTTAGGGACCCCTGACACCAAATGTCTCCCTGCAACGCCCCAGCCCCTCCTTTGTACACTTCTCCCCACTCCTCCCTCAACTCCATGGCGTTACTGTGAAGAGTCAATGAACCGAGTGCTGAGAATGGCACTCACTCAGCCTAACTGCTCAGCATCCGCCTTCACAGTCACCACTGTATACGTTCCAAGTAGACAAGGGAGTCTGTCTTGCTCTTACCAGGGGATGGACTCTTCCGCTCCTGGAGGAATGGCCTGCAGGAAGGGGGGCCATGAGGAGGTAAGTGGGGTGCAGGGCAACCACGTCCCCATCTCCCTATCCCTAGAACTGGGGCCCCTCAGACCCCTGGGTGTCAAAGGTCCCAGGGGGCACTGTGTCCTCAGGGAAGGTCAGAGCCCAGTGCTGGACATCATGGGGGCCCCAGTGCCCTAGTCTCCCCCCACCCCCGGCCAGGTCCCAGAGCCCTTGGCCCTCTGGGCAAGGGGATGACACAGACAGGAGATCCAGAGATCCAGGCAGGAAAAATGACCAAGAGTTGGCCCCTGAGCTGCAAAGAGGCAACCCCCATAGCCTGCTTTCTGACACCTCACCTCTCCATGGCCACCTCTCAGTGGCTGAACTCTGGGTGTCGCTTCTTGTGTGACCCGCAGCAGCTGCCCTAAGCCCCAGCACTTAAAATGAACATAGATTTGCCCCATAGACAAGAACCCGGAGAGATGAAGGGGGCGCCTCCTGTGGCTCAGCTCCCAGGCGGCCCGATGAGGCTCCGCTGCACCTGCTCTGCCTGCACCTCAGGCCTGCTTTCCCCACCCAACTCTGAAGCCGCCAGCTCTGGGAGAGCCCTGTATCGCTCTTCCTTGCTTTCTAACTTGGGGAACCCACTGCACCAGAACCTTCTGGGAACCAGGGAGGATCTGGTGAGTTAGTCCTCAAAAAGTAGTGTGAGCAGAAATGCTTAAACCCAAGGCTTGTGTAGGAAGGCGCTATCTGAAAGACAAAGACACTATTCAAATTTACATAAAATTAAAAAATCCAGTTCCCAGGGGCACTAGCCACACTTCAGGTACTTAAGAGCCACACATGGCCAGTGGCTATTGGGCTGGACAACACAGAACAGAGTGTCTGTTGGGCCAGGCTGCCTTAGAAATCAATGCCCGTTCATTCCATGACCCTCTTCCCCAGCCTGCCCTGGACGTCCTGTTCTCCCTCCCCTCACCCAGCTGGCACCTTCTGTCCTCCACACTTTCCCAGAAAGTCCCTTGGGGGCAATGAATGTGCAGAACCCTGCAGAGGATGCCTGGGCGAAAAATGTCAGCCCACCAGAAAGAGAATTAGTGCCCCGGAACCTGAGCTCACCACGGAAAGCAATTTCTCCTCCCTGAAGGGCCGCCGAGAACCTGGAGAACACTTTCTGTCCGATTTCACTGCAGCCGGCTGGTGTTCCCGCCACTGCTGACATCCAAGAAACAGAGCTGAGGACACTTGCCTCTTGTTGGATAACACATATCCAGGCCCATTTTATGATTTAGGTCTTCGAAACACTTGTGAAGCATTTGCCAGATACACTGTGTCCCTGTAACAATAGCTACTGTGTCAATCAAGGGAGCTTTAAGAACTGTATCCGTTTTTGTGCATCTGACTCACAGGATGCCTTCTCAGCTTAGCTGAAAGATACACTGTATCCAGTCTACCAGCACCGACAGAGATAAAGCTGGGAGCCATTCTGTTTCCTCTGTTAAGTCTGAAAAGTGGACTTCTGGTTAGTCCCCCACTCCCCCTTTTGGAGTCTGTGTATTTCACTTGATTCAACCCTTCCTGCCCGCCTCCCACCAGCTGTGAGAGCATAGGCTGGTCTGCTCTACAGACACAGACACGGAGGCTCAGGAACACAATCGCTCCGCTGACACCTTTAAACCCACAAAGAGCAGAGCTGGGGTTTGTAGGTAAATACTCAACATGACTGTTGGCATATAAATTAGGTCCCAAGGAGATGTGAAGTCACCCAAAATATGGGTGATTGTAGACCTGGGTGGGTCAGGGAATGGGAGCAAGGGTTCTTACCCAGACAGGGTGCTGGTGGGTGGCTCTGGACGCTTGAAGAGAGAAACCTGTAACACAGGAAGGACTTGGTGAGGGTGGGCAAAGAAACCAGTCTGCGCGTCCACAGAACATCCAAACCAGGGCCCCTCAGACCCCCAGGTGTCAAAGGTCCTGGGGGGCACTGTGTCCTCACGGGTGATTGGAGCCCAGTGCTGAACATCATGGGAGCCCCAGTCTGCCCGCAAGCAGGCCCTGAGGCCACTCACCTTCAGGGACAGAGACCATGCTAACAGCACTTAGAGACTAGGAAACATTAGGGGTGACAATGGCATTGTCACCGAGTAGCAAATGTCATTTTAGGCACATCCACTGGTAACTCTTTTGGATGAAATGAGAAATTTACTTTCAAAACACTAAGCAGAAACAAAGCAGACATGGTGACGTGACCACTGTTAAGAAACTCAGCTCGAGGGAATTCTTGCTGGGTCACAGCCGGGAGATAGAGGATCAGTGCGCTGCCCGCAGGGGCTGCGAGCCGTGGTCAGGGCGTGGCACTGCTCGGCAGCCAGGCGATGGGAAGTCCCCGACCTTAGGGCCCGATTCACCCAGGACTAACATTTAACAAACTATGTGGAGCGACTGTCAAAATGATTTCTGAAGGTGAGCACAGGCCTCGTTTACTTTCTCCTAAGACCATTCCCATCTGCTTCTCAGAAACAAACCAGGCATTTACTTAGAGACCCCACTCCCACTTCTCCCTTAAGTGACCCCTGGGATCCTAACCACCGCCCCCGCCCAAAGACCCCAGAATCTTTGGTCAAGGTTGCAAAAAAAAAAAAAAAAGGCCAGCCTCCTGGGATTGAAAGATCAGGATCGATGTCTTAAGGGAGGCACGCGTATCTAGCACTGGGTGGGAAAATCTCAGAACTCGCTGTCACAGGCGCTCCCCTCCCCATCCACCCACCCACCGAGAAAGATGGACAAGATGGCGCAGCCCTGCGACGTGGGCCGCAGACATGGCGCGGCCGGTTTGCGGTGCAGACAAAGGAGGGCAGCCCCGGAGGCCCCGTTGGCTCCGGCGGCAAGAGTCCTCCCCGGTGTGAAGAGACACTACCCCCTGCAGATACCACCGCCCGCCCCGCGGGGGAACCCCCAGCCTCGCCTCCGAGCGCGCGCAGAGGCACTACGAAGGCCGCGATCCCAACCGTGCGACAACGAGGCCACCCCGTCGCAGCCCCGGGCACCGCATTACACCGGTGGCCCAGGCCCCAGAGCCCAGGAAAGAAACCAGAAATCTAAGAACACCTCACCCAACCTTGACTTTCTTCAAAGTGTATAGGGGTAGCCTCGTGACTGTTCTTATAGCGCGCGCCGCTCGCAAGGCCCGCCCCACGGCCAGCCCGGACTCCGCCCCGAAGCATCTAGTGTACCCGCCGGTGCCGGAAACCCCGCTTTGTTGCTTGGGGACGGGACAGTGTCTCTCCCATTAGAAACTTCCTGACCAGAGGCGTGAGACGTTGTCTCTAGAGGTAGAGAAAAACAAGCAAGGAAATGTTGCCTCCCGTTGTCTTGTCAGGAGCGTCAGGCAAATCTGTGGATGGCCCCTAAGGCGGACTGCGAGGGAGGGAAGGACCCCGAGTGTGGGCGGGGCCAGAAGGGGAAGCGGCTGGAATTGCCAGCGGGACAGCTGTGGCTGAAGGGGCGGGGCTCACCCAGACGAAGTCCCACCCCCACGCAGAGTCGGAGGTCGGGCCAGAGCTGAGATTGACAGGGGCGGAGTTCTGGGAAATAGCCCGCGTGGCGCGGGGTTAGAGGTTGAGCTGAGACACCCATACCGGGGTTGTTAGACTTTGGTTCTGGGGAAGGGGGAGGAGGCTGGGGGTCCTGGACTCTCGGGTCGGTGGGAGGAGGCGCTGAGAACAGGACCCCTGGGGCTGAGGCAGCACTGAAATTGGGGGCTCACTTCCCGGTTTCGCTCGTCAAAGACCGGGGGGTTGGGGGGCCGGGGCTTGGATTCTTAGTAGGGTTCGAGATCTCAGGGGTGTCTTTTTTTTTTTTTTTTTTAATTTTTTAAAAAAAATTTTACAGAGAGAGGAGAAGGGAGGGAGAAAGAGAAAGAGCAATATATGGTTGCCTCTCACATAGCCCCCACTGGGGACCTGGCCCGCAACCCAGGCATGTGCCCCAACCGGGAATCGAACAGGGACCCTCTGGTTCCCAGCCCGCGCTCAATCCACTGAGCCACACCATCCGGGGCTCAGGCGTCTCTTTTAACAGGCATCATTGCAAACCTTTTTTTTCAAAGATAAAAATCATGAAACTTCTGTATGCCAAACCCACTCACCAGAGGTCGCCACTTGGTGTGGATTCTTTATAGCCACACACACACGCACACGCACACTTGTATTCTTTTGTATGTTTAGCTGGGACTCCTGGTCATTTAGGTTTTTTTTTCTTCTTTCTAGTTGGCAGACTCCTCTCGTGAAGTCTGTCGTTTGAAGTGAAAGGAAGAGATGCAGACTCCTCTCTTAGGAAAACTAGTGATTTCCTACGCTGCCCTTTCGCAGAATAAAGCAAAATCCCCACTGTGGCCACAAGGTGGAGACTGACGTGGCCCCGCCCCGCTCCTCCGGTCTCCTCTCGGCGTCAGTCTCCTTCCTCTCTCCCCCTGGCCCAGGCGACGCCAGCAGGTTGGTCTCCCTGCTCTACTCGGAACCTGCCAAGGACATTTGGGCCTCAGGACCTTTGCATTCGCTGTTCCCTCTGCCTGGAACTCTTTTCCCCAGTGGAACCCCATGCTCTCTTCGTCTCTTCGGTCCTGATTCTGCTCAGATGTCACCTTTGCGTAGAGTCCTGTACCTTTGCTCTTTGTCACAGACCCCCCTCCTTCCCAGACGGGTCTCCCTTACACACCTTTATTTTCCTTCATAGCACGTGTCCTCTGACATACCTAACTCTTTGTTTGTGGATAGATATATGTATATAATTATATTAAAATTATATTAATTATATAAAAATTATATATATATACACTTTTTTTTTGCCTCCCAGTTGAAATGTCAGTTCCATAAAAACAAGGATTTGGGTCCAGTTTGATCATTGCTATAGATCCAGGGTCTGGCACATAGTTACAGCTCAGTCTGTGTTAAAAATGAACAAATTTGAGCCCTGTCTGGGTAGCTCAGTTGGTTAGAACATCGTTCCAATATGCCAAGGTCACAGGTTCAATTCCCCATCAGGGCATACAAGAAGCGACCAATGAATATGTAAAGAAGTGGAACAACAAATCTCTCTCCGTCCTGTCTTCTTTGTCTCTCTAAAATCAATAAAATTTAAAAAAAAATGAAAGGATGAAGCCCAAAGGTCTTGGGGAGAATCAGCTATTCAGTAAACATTGATTGAGCACCAGCTGTATGCCAGGAACCATTGGCCCAATTCTTTGCTGACTTTGTGCCTCAAGTCTCTTTCTCTTGCATCCTTACCCTCACCTCTACCCCCGAGTGCCATCCTTCTGCCCTAGAGGGCCCGAGGGATGGCCCCAGGGAGGGATGGCAACTCCACGAACACTTCTGAGGTACTGAGCTAAAAGGATGTTCTGGGCAAAAATACAGATTTAAACGTACTGATTAGTAATTTGAATGGGGGAAGTTCTGAGGGGGCTGAAAAAGGGCAAGAGTCTTCTTGGTGGGTGGAGGGGCCAGTGAGCAGGGTGGTCAGGCACTTGGCAGGGGGCCGTGTGAGCGAACAGGCCAGAAGTAGGGTCATTCCTGCGTCCTAAATCCAGATGGCCTCGAGTGCCAGGATGGACCAGAAGTTAACGTAGTTCAGGAAGGAAAAGAAACCTGGGGTGAGGGTAGAAAGCAAAGGGGTGAGGTGTAGAGCCGGCCAGCCCAACCTTGACCACAGTCCTCTCCCCAAACCCCATTCCCTACACTGTCCTTAACCCATGTCCAAATCCAACCCCACCCCCAATTCCATCTCACCCACTACCCTGTCCCTGGGCCCATCCCTAGACTTGAGCCCAACCCTACACCTTCCCCTACACTTTCCCCCACCCCCATCTTCAAACCCAAACCTAACCCATCCCCTGCCCTGCCCCCAGTCCATTTTCTCACCCAAACCCAACCCCATCCTCATCCAGAACTCCTTCCCACCCCGCTCCCATCTGTATCCTGGAAACATGCCCCTACCCAACCCCATCCCAGCCCAGACCCGTCATCAGGAAGAGGAAGACGTCCATCCATGCCAGGTAGAAGCTGCGCCCCAGCCTGTAGGTCATGCCTTCCTGCAGGAACTCATGGGCCTGCATCAGGTAGAACAGGACACCCAATATAATGCTGGTCCCTGCGTGAGCACAGGTGTTAGGAGGCTGGGTGGCAGGTGTGTGAAGCCCCGCTGCCCACAGCTGTGTGGCTGCCTTGCTCTTGCTCATTCTTCTCCCACTTTCTTTCGCCTCCCTGTACATCTGCTTGCAAGGAGGATAACAGCTCCCGTCCATGTCATGGTGGGCAACACTGGAAGTACAAACCTTGGTCTTTAAGCAGGCCATGGTGGTCTTGAAAACCACAGCCTTTGGGGCTGAGTGCCTGGAGCTCTTGATCTCTTGTCCTGCCTCTGTCCCCCACCTTAGGGCAGCCCCTCCATCTCTCTCTCCCTCTCGCTCTCTCTTTTAAAGATTTTATTTATTTAGAGAGAGGGGAAAGAAGGGAGAAAGGGAGCGAAACATCCATGTATGGTTGCCTCTCTCGCATCTCCCCACTGGGGACCTGGCCTGCAACCCAGGCATGTGCCCTGACTGGGAATTGGACTAGTGACTCCTTGGTTTGCAGGCTGGCACTCAGTCCACTGAGCCACACCAGCCAGGGCACCACTCTATCTCACTGAGCCTCCTTCCCCTCATCTGTAAGGTGGGCATAAGCCCAGGAACCACCTCCTTGGCCGCCATGAAGAGTTATTGAGATTGGCACGTTTCCTGGCACACAGTGAGCCCTCAAGTATCAAGACTGATTGTTACCACTGGGTCTTTAATTGGGGCTTTTGAGGTAGTGGAAAAGGAACTCTGTCATTCTGGATATATTTCACTATTTTGAAATGATATGAATTAAAGATGATTCGTGAAAAGGAAAAAATATTTGTTCAGGTAGTGGGTGGAGTACTGGGTAATTTTTTTTCTTTATGTTATTGGAAAAAATATATAGGAAGTGTTTTCCACTTAATTAAAAGGGAGAATAAGCAGACATGATTTTTTTTTTAATAGAAAAATGTCCTAGGTTAGCCCAGGCTGATGTGGCTCCGTGGATTGAGTGCCGGCCTGCAAACCAAAGGGTTGCCGATTCGATTCCCAGTCAGGGCACATGCCTGAGTTGCAGGCCAGATCCCCAGTAGGGGGTGCTCAAGAGGTGACCACACATTGGTGTTTCTCTCCCTCTCTTTCTCCCTCCCTTCCACTCTCTCTAAAAATAAAAAAATAAAAAAGAAAAAAAAGAAAAATGTCCTAGTTTAGAGGGCTTAAAACTGAGTTTTTGCACCCTACATACTTTATGTTTAAACAACCAGAAAAAGCTAATAGACAAACTGGACAAATAGCACTTGCTAATAAGGAAATAGGAAGTTGAGTGGTCTCCCTTCTTGGCCTTACTATCATTCTCTAAAAATGTTCTCTTGATGCAACTGAAAGTTGAGATCAATTACTACAAGTGAAGACAATATCCTTCATTTCCAAATTAAAGTGCTCCCCACTGCTTCCTTTTCTTAAAAGTGTGATTTGGCATGCAAATAGAAAACTGAGCTTTTCTAATCGGAATAGAACTTCTGAGTTATTTGGGTGGGAGCAGGGAGATCAGGACATGCACAATAGCTATTACCGAGCACTGACAGTTTCTAACTCAGTCCTTGTGATATCTCCACGTGGTAGGGAATTCCCCCCCACCCCCATGCTACAGAAGAGAAACCTGTGGCTTAGAAAGATTAAGTAGTTTGAGCAAAAAATCACAGAGCTGGCGGTGGTGGTGGTGGGGCAGACAGGATTTGGGATGGGGCTGGAAGTGGAAATGGAGTTGAGTACTGGGTGGAGGCTGAAGTCTGAGGGTTAAGAATGGAGGCTGAGGTTGTGGCTGGAGATAAGGAAGGACTGGAGACAAGAAAGAGGATGGAGTTGGGAATGGGTTAGGTGGAGTTCGAGAGTGAGGTTCACAGGTGGTAGAGACGGGGTTGCAGCTGGGCGTTGGGATTTGTAAAGTGGCGGAGGATGACTTAGCTGTGGGAGAAAAGGTTGAATGGGAATGGGGGTGGGGATGGGGAGGTGGATGAGTTTGAGATTTGTTGGTGATGGAGCTGGAAGGCGAAGTGGAGGCTGGTATGGGGGCTGGAGATGCAGTTAGGTTGAAATGTGATATTTCTTAAGGGGATAAATTGGGAGATAGGATTAGGATTGGCGCTGAGGATGAGGATGGAGATGGTGTTGAGTATCATGGTGGACACTGGGCAAGACAGGTCTTGTCTCGGTGTCCCTAATAGAAGGATCTCAGGGCCATGCCTGTCAGGACACTGATGATGCTGCTGGAGAAGTCCCGAATGGGAAAGTTGGAGCTGCTGAAGAAGATGAGGTTTATGTGAATGAGGCAGAGGCAGGAGCCGGTGATGCCGGCAATGAGGAGAGAGATCCAGGCTAAGTCCAGCAAGTCTGGGGAAGGAAGAGGAGCAGAAACAGTAGGATGAGTATCACGTAGTTGGGGATGAGCGCAAGGCAGTGAGGACCAACCCGGGCCAGTGAGGATCATCCCAGGGAAGGCGGAAGGGGGTCCCGGGGCAGAGGAGGAACGAGTACCAGGGACAGTGAGTCCAGGGCGGGCCTTACACGCTTTGTGGTCGTGCTCCTGAAGGCAGGAGATGTCAGTGCACTGCACAAACAAGATGGTATTGATGGGGATGGTCCGCGGGCCTGCAGGGTCTCCAGGAGGTGTCAGTGGCACCTGGAAGTGCATCCAGGGCTGGCCCAGAGAGATGAGACTGAGGACCACCATGCCAGTCAGGCTCAGCAACAGGCTCAGCCAGCGGCTGATCTTCCTGGCGTCGTGCAGCAGCCGCCGGCTGAGGGGCAGCTGGGACTGCCTGCGTTTACGCACATCCTGAAACCTGCAGCAGAACGCCCACCGCCAGGGTCAGCACTGAGTCCAGCCACCCCAGGTCCAGCTGCCAGACCCTGTCCCACCCAGTCTAGCCTTCAGACTCTATCTTCCTTGTGTCCATCCTCCATGTCCTCTGTCCCCAAGGGCCTGCCTCTAGGACATGCTCACCCAGGTTCAGCCTCCAGATCTGGCTTGCAGGCCCTGCCTCCCCTGAAATTCAGTGCCTGGGTTGAGTCACAGGCCCAGCTCCTGTGCCCTGCCCTCCCCAGGGTCAGCCCTCAGGCCTCGCTTCCAAGCTCTGCTACTTCCGAGGTCCAACCTCCAGTCTCTGATATACCAGCCATGTTTCTGGTCTCCGACCTTTGACTGCTGCCCCCTCCCTCCAAATTCTAACCCAGAACCTGGCCTTTTGTCCGGACCTGTGCCTCTCACCTGCTGGAATCGGTGCCCACAGAGCTGCCTGGCAGTACACTGTGGATGCCGCTGTCTAGAGTATTTTCAGTGAATTGGAAGTTGGCCAAAGAGTTTTTGGAAGTCTTCTTGGAGGGTCGTAAAATTGATTCGATGCTATTGATACTGGCCTCTGGGCTATTAGTAATTGAAGGGGGGATATCAACTTCAGCCCGGATCGGTAACTTGATGCCTTCAGGACAGGAGCGGGGACTCTGAGTGGTCGGCAGGTGGTCCTGGAAACTGATACGTCCAGTGGGGGCAACTGATTCTCTATCGGGGATGTGGACAATTAGCGAGGAAGGGCTTTGGGCACTGACTTGGGGAGTTTGGAAACCTGGCGGAGCATCTTGGTTGTGGAAGTGGGAACTGTAGGGAACGGACAATGTGGCCTGGGAACTGGCCCCGTGGCTATTGCTAAGGGATGGTGTCTCTTGGATGCTGACCCGGCGGGTGTGGGTA